>SJYA01002274.1:2723681-2850151 GCA_006410615.1 Neotragus moschatus | reverse complement strand
TGGGGGTGGGAGTGGGGGGCGGGGAGGGGTAGGTGCTTTTTCTATAGGAAAGCAAATTCTGTAGAAGGAAGATGAAAGGGACTTTAATTCCTTCTAAAGTTTTCGAAATACTGAAGCTGTCACATTTATGCTTCAGGAAGTGCTTTTTGACGCAAGGTATAAAGATTAGAACTTACCCTGGAGATGAATTTCATGTTAGATTGGGTAATATGTTTAAGAGAAGTGTGGAATTGTAAATGGAATTTGTTTCCTTCGCTTTTTGGAAGTTTTAGAATTTCTTCATTTTTTTCTCATTTGGCTCTCCGTACATGTACACACAGGCAGAGAGAGAGAGAGAAATGAGAGAAAGGACCAGCTTATTTGTCTGCTAATCACTCTTTAGAAACTGCAATTCCCACACGGGGTCATAATAAAGCCATCACCCCTGGCCTGGTTGGCAATGCTCCCAAGACCAATGCATGGGGTGTTAGAGGCCCTTCATGGACTGTTTGCATCCCTAGAACTTTCAACTAACATCTCAGAGACAGCTGAAAAGTTTTACTTCATGGGCTGAGATTTAAATCGCCAGCCACTTCTCTGCAAACTTTGGCAGACTTCTTCACTTCTCTACAATTTTTATCTATAAATAAATAAGAATGCCAGGCATCAAGTTGTTGTAAGGTTTTGAAAAACTTCGCTGAGTTTGTCTCTTGGCTCCTTGTGTGTGGTTGTCTCACCCAGGTGTCAGCTGAGGACTGTTAGTACAGGGCCCTGACTCAGTTACAGTCTGGGAGGAGCCTCACCCAGGCCTGAAGCTCTAGCTGGCCACCTCCAGGTCTGCATTGTTCCAGGACTAATCCACACAGGGTCCCTCATTTTCTTAAGACATCTTCTGCATTTAATATTTTATTTTACAATACAATCCTTAGAGCTTCCAAATACTAATTTGATCATGTTTTTATTAATACAAATTCTGTAAATTGTTAACTCTTTCAGTAAAGTAGAAACTGACTATGGTTAAGACACAGAGGATAATGGTCCCTTGTTTCTGACCCAGAAGTTGTGTTTTCTACCAGCATCCATTAGGTTAGGTTGAATTCTCAGATCCTTTATAATTCTTTTTTTGTTTGTTTTAACTGAAGTATAATTACTATACAATATTATATGTTACAGGTGTACAAATAGTGATTCACAGTTTTAAAGATTATACTCCATTTATTCGGCTTCCCTCGTGGCTCAGTGGTAAAGAATTCACCTGCCAGTGCAGGAGACATGGGTTTGATCCCTGGGTCAGGAAGATCCCCTGGAGAAGGAAATGGCAACCCATTCCAGTATTCGTGCCTGGAAATCCCATGGACAGAGGCACCTGGCCAGCTATACTCCTTGGGGTCACAAAGAGTGGAGCACAGCCTAGTAACCAAACAACAAGTCCATTTACAGTTGTTACAAAATTGATTATATCCCCAGTGCTGTAAAATATATCCTTGTAGCGTATGATGTGCCTAATAGTAGGTACCTANCGTGCCTGGAAATCCCATGGACAGAGGCACCTGGCCAGCTATACTCCTTGGGGTCACAAAGAGTGGAGCACAGCCTAGTAACCAAACAACAAGTCCATTTACAGTTGTTACAAAATTGATTATATCCCCAGTGCTGTAAAATATATCCTTGTAGCGTATGATGTGCCTAATAGTAGGTACCTATTCGTTCCCACCCTTGTCTTGCCTCTCTCGCCACTGGTAACCACCTCTCTATTCACTATATCTGTAAGTATGTTCCTTTTTTGTTATACTCACTGGCTTGCATTATTTTTTAGATTCCACATATAAGTGATATCATACAGTGTTTGTCTTTCTGTCTGACTTATCTCACTCCGAGTCCGTCGTGTCACCACAAACGGCAAGATTTTGTTCTTTCTCCTGGCTGAGTAGTATTCCGTTGCATCTATGTCCCACGTCTTCTTTGTCCACTCATCTGTCGATGGACACTTAGGTTGCTTCCGCATCTTGGCCTTTGTAGATAGTGCTGCTACAGACATTGGGGTGCCATGTACCTTTTCTAACTAGTGGTTTTGGATTTTTTGGATAAATACTCAGGAATGGAATCACTGGGTTATCCTGCTATAAACATTGGGGTGCCATGTACCTTTTCTAATTAGTGGTTTTGGATTTTTTGGATAAATACTCAGGAATGGAATCACTGGGTTATAAAGTGGCTCTCTATCGGTCTCTAAGCTACAGCCACACATGATTCCAGGGGCCACCATTTCTATGGGATACAAGGTGAGTGAGGCCTCTGGGGTGATGCAACGCCTGGCCCTGGGACAGTCCACTTTCTGCACACTCTATGGGCAGCCATCCTTCAGCACTCCCCCATTCACGGTGCAGGGCACTTGTTTGAGGGGATAGCTTTTGCACCAGAGGACTCAGGGCAGTGTGATTATACCTTCACAGACTTGGGGTCAGGCGAGGCTGGGATCTAGGCCCACTACTTCCCACAGCACATGTGTGACTGTGGCTGGTGACTCCATCTTTCTAATGCCAGTTGTAACCCCTGAATAGGGGCTTCACTAAATGGTCCTGAGGGCTCTGATGACCCATAGCCCAGTGCGTAGTACATGATGGTTGGTGTGATTAAAGGCAGCCTCTTCACTGGAGCAGAAGGGGAACACTCATGGCGGGAGGAGCAGGCAGACGCCCCCTGGTGTTTCTCTCAGCACTGCCTTGCCGATCTGGCTCCTCCACGGGGCGTGGCCTCGGTGACCATCACAGGGCTCGTCTCCACCACTGACACCCACTGGGCCCGCCTGTGAGTGTCTGCCTGGAGCTGGCCCTGCCCGGCTTTAGGAAAGCACCCACTGCCATTTCCCGTTCGGTAGTGACATGTGGAGCAGAGCTGCGGCTCAGACGTATGCTCGGTGTGCAGTGCAGGCGCACAGGGAAACAGCTGCCCAGGTGTCAGTGCTGCACTGGTGACCTCCTCCTCCCCCGAGCAATGCTCCCTGGGCTGCTCCCAGGCTTCTCAGGCAGTGCTAGTGGTAAAGAACCCGTCTGCCAATGCAGGAGCTGGAAGAGGTGTGGGTTCGATCCCTGGGTCAGGAAGATCCCCTGGAGGAGGGCAGAGCAACCCACTCCGGTATTCTTGCCTGGAAGATTCCTTGGACAGAGGAGCCTGGAAGGCTACAGTCCACAGGGTTGCAAAGAGTCAGACAGAACTGAAGCGACTTAGCCCAGGCTGCTCCCCCAGCTTCAGCGGGAGCCATTTGGTTTGTTATCCATTTCACATGATATGTTCTTCACTTCATGTCCAAACTCCACAATAAGAGTTGTAAACACCAAGTTCTGTGTCACTTTTATTAATCTCCCACCGTCTGGGAAGCAGTGATCATCAGAGGCCCCATAGTGGGCCAGCAATGAGGAAACCAGTTCCGGCTCACCACCCGGGATCCGAGCCTCCCGCCCACCACCAGCCTACCACTCTTAGAGAGCTTTGCCTCCCAGGCCTTGGGCCTTGCAAATGGGTCACTGAACCAGCCTCCCAGGACTTGGTTCTGTGTTCTCTGACAAGTCACTTTACTTCCCCGAGCCTCAGCTTCTTGATCAGGAAAATGGGGGTGGGTACTTCGGGTTAAGTAACAAACTCTTGTGTGTCTGGCACCAAGCCTGGCACAAAACTGGGCTGAGTAATGTGGCTTCTTGTTCTGGTTGGGGCAATCCCTCAACAGTTTGGGGAACTAGTCTACCTAAAGATAATGCTAATGACAGTCTACATTTATTGTTTACTGTTTCTAGGCATGTTTCTAAATGCTCTGTGTGTATAATCTCTGTTGAAATCCTCAAGAGCCCTGGGAAGGAGGTGCTGCTATTACTCCCTGTGTACAGGAGCGAAGCCGGGGTCAAGGCAGTCAGGTGACCCGTTCAAGTTACCCAGTTATCAGCCACCTTTCCATCTGACCCAACCCCCAGCGAGAAAGACTCTCAGACTCTAAGGGCTGTCCTGCTGACAGGGCTGTGCTTACGCACACATCCCGCCCCCAGAGCTTTCTCTAACTCACTCCCCCACAAGCTGGTTTTGCACAACTGCACTGAGGAGAGCCCAGGATCAGAACATTAAGCCAGTGACAGAATGTAAGTTGCAGGCATTCCGTCTCGGGAGAGAAACTACTCCTGAACGGCACAGGTACAGTCCACACCTGTTCAAGGGCACTCCCTCTTTCTTTCATCCATTTGGAGCAGGGGGTGGGGAGGTTTCCGCATAGTCGATACGAGTTCTCCACTGCCCTTTGCACAAAGCACTAGCCATCAAGAAGTGGGCTGCCCCCTCCTGCTGCTTCTTATTAGGACGGTAGTGCCATTTGGCTGGGGCAGTTCTTCACTGCATGGGACTAGCCTCCTCAATGCAGGCTGTTTAGCATCCTTGGGCCCTGACTATCATGAGTATCCGCGTGGACCAATCATCCTCCAAGGGTCCCTTGGAGGAGGTCATACCACCCCCTTGCTAAGAATGTGACAAAGGAGTGTAAGAAATAGGCGTAGGGACTTGAAAATGGGTGGTGGCATTGAGTGGGGATGTCTGAATTGTGTTTATATCAGGAAAGCTTAAGAATATGCATGTCTGTTTCAAGAAAGTTTCCAAGTAGACGTGCTCAGAATATATCATGGGCCGAAATGGAGTCTTCTCTTTGATTTTCCCAGCTACCTCCATTGTCCCCACATTGCCTTTGTCCCAGCTGCTTTTCTTGAAATCTATTCACTGCTGTACATTAGTCCTGCCCGTGTCGAGTTTTAGCGGAGTCCCTGAGGTTAGCACTGTGTTAATACACTGGAAATTTCAACAGAGCTGGGCTCTCTAAATCTATCACCAAAACAGCTTTATTTTATTTTATTTTTTTCTTGCTCAAAAATATACTCTGAAATGCGGGAACATGTGTGGGAGTGGAGTTGACTTGGGTGAAGGACGTACTTAAAAGGAAAATTTCATAACTTTTTTCTGCAGGAAAAAGGACCTGCTGGTCTTAATTCCTGTAGAATTGAGCTACAAAACACATTTATGTCTCTGCAGTATCTTTAGCTCCTCAGAACACCCTGGGCTACTCAGAAAACAGTCATGTTTGTCTGGGGCATTATAGGTGCTTAATAAATTTGTGCTGGATACAGAAATGACTAAATTCATGGAAAATTTAAGCCTTTTAGGTGATGACCACAATATGGGCTGATCAATATTCACCTTCTCAATGCCCCTGGGGGTTTCTGGGGTGGCAAGTTTCACCCTGGCGGGCTTCCCACATGGCTGAGCAGTAAAGAATCCACCTGCAATGCAGGAGTCACAGGAGATGCCGGCCCCTTCCATCCCCTGGAGGAGGGCATGGCAACCCACTCCAATATTCTTGCCTGGAGAATCCCCATGGACAGAGGATCCTGATGGACTATGGTCCACGGGGTTGCAGAGTCAGCATGACTGAAGAGACCTAACACATGTGTATGCACACAAATTTTGCCCTGGAAAATGAGGACTACTGATGTGATGGGGCCATTCTGTCCCCTGTGATGTAGGTGGTAGTTGTGGAAAGACTAGAAGGACCTGGTAGCCAGAGAGTCTCCATCCAGGGAAGTGAGTGAGGAGGAGCTAATGAGTGTAGACTCCTCTTTCCCCAAGTTTGCCATGAAAGGATGGAGAAAGGGGCTGCCTTTTAGAAGCGAGGGGGGTTGAGATAAGACCATGTGTATTAAGATTTGCTTTTTAAGGAAAGCAGTAAAGGAACATGTTTTGTGATTGATGGAGAGAAGTCTATAGAGAAAGATGAATGAAGACAGAGAATGAAGCCACATTCTCAGGATGGGCATAGAGGAGGAATGGGAGAGGATGGGGTCCAAGGCCAGGAGTGAGCACTGGGATTGGAGAAGAACAGTTGCCTCTGAGGCTCATGGGCAGGATGGAGGGAGGTTCAAAAGGAATAAGTTGGCAGCTGCCTTGCAAGTAAAGTGGGGGGATCTGGCTGCATTCAAGAGTAAAGAAAATTTAGGAACTGTGCTCAGGGGAAGTGGTGCAGAGGCTCGGCAGGCACCTGAAGAAGGAACACCAGGTATTGCTGCAGGGCCCCCTTGATGCTGAAAACCAGGAGCTTGTGATGGGTCTAAGTTGCCCAGCGCTATGACTTTTCTTGGAGTTACAGAAAGGATGGAGGCTTCCCAGGTGGCACTAGGGGTAAAGAACCCACCTGCCAGTGTAAGAGACATAAGAGACACAGGTTCTTTCCCTGGTTGGGAAGATCCCCTGGAGGAGGAAATGGCACACCACTCCAGTATTCTTGCCTGGAGAATTCCATGAACAGAGGAGCTTGGCGGGCTACAGTCTATAGGGCCGCTAAGAGTCACACATGACTGAAGCAACACAACACGCATGCTACATCCAGGGTACAGGGGTGGAGAAGGTGAATGAGGCTGCAGAGGTAGGGTTTACAGGGTGTGAAAGACAGAAAAAAATGAGGAAGTAAAGACTTGAAGATGATGGCCAGGGGGTGATTGCAAGAATGTGAGTACAGCCTTTCTAGGGACTTCAGAGGCCAGAAGGGAGAGGAAGATAGAAAAGGGTTATTATTCTGAAGGTTTCAGGTTGATGAGAAGGCATTTGGGAAGTAAAGGAGGGAGTAATCAAGATTAAGATTTCAGGGGCACAGCAGTTCAGGCACTGAGTGCTGGGGCCTGGGTGTGCGTGGCCCTACTTGGAATTGAGGCCATGGTGGATATATTGATTGAGACGCTGAAGTCTTGCTGGTGGGATATAGAGGGATGAGCCTGATGCCAAAGACCTTGATGGATGTCACAGCTACCTGGGAAGCACCTGATGAGAACAAAGTGTGCAGAGTGCAGTGGCGTCTAATGTCTGATGCTTAAGGCGGAGGTGTTTTTATGCCAGGATGGAGGAGCTGAGGTGTGGAAGGAGAGCTACAGGGAGAGGAGAGGGTCGGCTCCATCCCATGTCCCTGATGAGAGAATCAGCACGTTTCAGAGGCACACAAGAGTGGCGGCACCCTCCAGGAGAGCTGTTTTGGTAGGGACAGTGTGGGGCTACATCCCATAGGCCTGCCAGCCTTGTAGTTGCTTAGCCTCGAGACAGAAGAAAAAGCTCAGGGACAGCGACAGAGACATCAGTGGCTCATTGGACCCAGGGATCTTACACAAAGGGCGTCACCCCACCATGTGCAGCAGATGGTGGACAGGACATGGCAGCAGTCTTTGCTACCAGGAGGGGAAGGAGGCCACTGTCTATAGGGCAAACTGATGTCAGGTAGACTCATCAGCCTCCAGGGGCTCATGAAGCCCTATAAGTAAGAGGTTTGGACAGTCATGTGAGTGAAGCCGGGGATCTGTAGAGAGCAAGAGAATAGCCGTCTTGAAGGGCCTAACCATCTAGACAGGCAAAGGGCCTTTTGGTTGGGAAGGACTGTCTTTGAAAGACACCAGGATTTTAATAGGTGTTTTCAGAAGACTCAAAGTGAAGCTTAGGAGGAAAGCAAATAAGGAAAGATCAGTCAGGAGAAGAAGTACACATAGAACATATTGGGGGTGAGATAGGGTGAGAAAGTCCTGTAAAGACAACACAAATTAAATCTTAGGTGCACATTTAGGCCCCATGGGAACTGGGAGGGTGAGAGGGAAAGAATGTGGGGGGACTACATCCCCTTTCCTGCTGTCACTGCAGTCTCCCTCAGCCCCCAGGTTGTGTGGTCAGGACGAAGCACCCACTTCCAAAGCTCACTCCACAGGTGCAGTGTGGAGACCGCATACCACACCTGCAGTAGAACTCTGTCCTGGTCACACCATGCTGCTTTCGGTCCAGGGCCAGCAAGACTCCGTGAAGCCTCCTTTCAGCTGGGAAAAGCAATCAGAGTCTCAGCTGCCAAGGGGAAAGAGGGCTGGGTCTTGGCAACCTGAAGCATCAGGGAAGCCTTCCTGGAGGAGGAGGAGCTGCGCTTGGACC
Organism: Neotragus moschatus; assembly: GCA_006410615.1. NCBI lineage: Eukaryota > Metazoa > Chordata > Mammalia > Artiodactyla > Bovidae > Neotragus > Neotragus moschatus. Next base: position 2,842,192 of record SJYA01002274.1, on the reverse strand, counting down.
CTAAAGGAAGAGTAGGATGCATGGGGCAAAAGCAGGGCAGGAAGACATGTCAGGAGTGCCGCTCACATGGAAAAGGGTGGAATCGAGCCTTCCTTTCTTTCTTTAGTGAAAAGCAGGATATTGGAGTGAGGGAGAGCTGGTCTATGGAGCCAGATGACCCGAGTTCAGCTCCCACCTCTGCCATTTGCTATCTGTTTACCTCTGTCTAATTCTGTTTTCTCACCTAACAGTGGATAACACTCCCACTTATGCAGCGTTATTTTGAGAATTAAGGAATTGTGTTTGTTAAACACTTAGCTTCCTTGATACACCTGCGAAGTGAGCTACCTGGATGAGTACACTTCTGCTACATAGCAAACTACCCCAGGGTTTAGTGGCTTCAGACACATCTGCTGACTTAGCTCAAGATTCTGATGATCCATAGCTTGGGCTGGGCTGGGCTGGCCCTGTCTTCTGCTGGGCTCAGTCAGGCAGCTGTGGCCAGTTGCTGGTTAGCTAGTTGAGTCAGCTTCTGGAGGTGGGTTGACTGTCTGCTGGAGTGATGGTGCTTCTGGACCGTGTGTGGTTTCTCATCCAATAGGCTGCTCCAGGCTGCTTCACATGATGCTCATGACAGGGATTCTGGGGGCAGCAAGAAGCAGCAAGCATGACCACATGAATGTTTTTCCTGTCTCTGCTTGGCTGATGTTTGCCTATGGAAATTTTTTCAGGAGTCGGAGAAGTCACACAGCCAAGCACAAACTCAACGGGCAGAGAAACAGACTCCATCTTTGAAAGGAGGGGTAACAAAGTCACGTTGCAAAGTGGTTCAGTGCAAGGATGAGGAAAATCTGTAACTACTTTTATAATATATCACAATGTCCTATTGTGTTCACTTTGTATTATGTCATTAATTCACTCATTCATTTGTTCATCCATTCATACAAAAAATAGTAACTGAGTGCCCATCTCGTGGGATGGCAAGAAGAGGAGTCCTCAAAGGATCAGCCTCAGTTTCCCGGTCCTAGTGCAGCCCATCAGGCATTGCTGTCTGAGGCCTGTGACATCTGGTAAAGGTGTGAGCTGGACCTTTCCCCCCAGTATATCAGGCTATACTCTTCCCAGGGAAGAGCGATGGCATGGGGGATGGTGTTGGCACATATGAAATAGAAAGAGTTATGTTTGCAAATTGAAATCAAGCACCAATATTTCATCCTCCGGAAGTCCATTTTTCTGGGCTAACTTCTCCCTGCTGCATCTTAACCCATAGATTTTATTACCATATTCTTTCCTCCATCTTCCAGGTCACTGAGATTACTGGTGAGTCTAGGTCACCATTGACCCCATGTTAAAAACTCTATGAAACACACACGCTCTCCCTGGGAACATTCTGTTAATAAGATCTTCTCAATTCAGTGCAGGGTAACAGCTGTAGTGTAGCAGGAAGGGAGTAAGCCCCTCATTGCTCATGAGGGCTAGGTAAGAGTTAGGCCTGGCACAGACTGTGTGCTGGGGCAAATAATGAGAATCTTATCTTGCAGAGAGAATCCTTTTCTGGCCAAACTACTAATCCACAAGGCTACATGAAGCTACAAGGTACCGGTCCAAAACGAAACAGAGAGAAGCTTAGAGGACTCTTAGAGTAAGGAATGTGAAACTGACACCAGGGAAGGAGCCTGGATGGATGTCTGAGCTGGACTTCACTGTCCCTGGAATAGTGTAGTAACTGATTCATCTAATCAACTAATATGTTTTGAGTATATGTTACATATCAAGCTCTGGGTTGGATAAGAGAGATACAATCGTGAGCAAGACAAGCATGGTCCCAGCCCTCGGAGATCTTGGAATCTGATTGGGAGAGATCGATGTTGCTAATGGCTAATGTTAACTAGTACAAGGCAGTCCCCCATCAGCATGCCATGGGTACTGTTATTATCTCCTGCTTTCACAGATGAGTAAATCAAGAGTGAGTGGCCAAGTCAATTGTCTACAGTCACACAGCCAATGAATGATGAGACTGGGAACATGTGTCCAGAGTCAGTCCTTCTTGGATCCCTCTCCTTCCCCTTCCCTGCTGGAGCAAGTCCTCTTGGTATAGACTTTGCAAACCCCTTTTACTTTGTCTTTAAGCTCACGCATCGCATTTTGTGATTCTATCTGTGTGTGGTTGTTTGCTGAGGGAGCATAGCAAAATAGGTGTGTCAGCCGGTTCAGGCTTCATTATGCTCCAGTAACAGATGACCTCGAAATCCCAGTGCCTTACAATAACAAACATTTCTTTATCATGCTCCATGTCCAAGTCTTTCTTGACCTTATCTTCCTTTTGCAGTGCTTGTCACGAGCAGCCGACAGTAACAAAGGCGTGCTCTTCATCGAAAGCACAAGCTCACTTGCCATGTTCTGTCTACCAGCTTATGGCAAGCAACAGTTTAGTCAACTATTTCACCACTGCATAAAAGAGGTCACCGTCTTCACAGCCTCCAGGGGTTGTTCCTCACCACCCACCTGTGGCTTCAAAGTCAGTGGCTCACATTTTAGGGTTTGACAGTACTCCTTATCTAGAATCAGTTTAATAATCATTCAACTTAGGCTGCTGGTGCTGCTGCTGCTAAGTCGCTTCAGTCGTGTCCGACTCTGTGCGACCCCATAGATGGCAGCCCACCAGGCTCTCCCGTCCCTGGGATTCTCCAGGCAAGAACACTGGAGTGGGTTGCCATTTCCTTCTCCAATGCATGAAAGTGAAAAGGGAAAGTGAAGTCTCTCAGTCGTGTCTGACTCTTAGCGACCCCATGGACTGCAGCCTACCAGGCTCCTCCGTCCATGGGATTTTCCAGGCAGGAGTACTGGAGTGGGCTGATGACCCCCAAATCTCAAGGTCTTACAAGAAAAAGTACTTAGTTCTTGCTTAGGCTGCATGGTCATCAGGATTCGGCTACAGCTCTGTGTCACCTCGTCTTTGTCTGGGGCCAGCGGAGCAGCCCTGCTCTGGGACACTGCCAGTCCAGTGGCCGAGAGCAAAACGAGACAGCAGATGACATGATTGCCCTTAAAGCTTCTGACTGGAAACGACGTGCGTCTCTCCCACTCACGTTCCACTGGTTAAAGACACGTGGCCCAGTCTGACACTAATGATGAAGGGACATATCAGAGCTCAGTCTGGAGGGAGGCACGGGGTGGCAGGGCAGGACAGTGAGTCAATCTGTTAGAGGCGCTAAGGAGGCCAGCAGTGATTGTCACAGGCAGATGCAGAGTTGGCAGACACTGTGTTTTGAAGAGAGGAATGCCAGGGCGCGTTTTCCTCGGGGCATGTGATGTGCTCCATCTTAGCTGTTTGTCAGAGAGTAGATGGAGCGGGTGGTAGAGGACCAGACACAGCTTTAAAGGGTTTTGAAAAGCATCTTCCCGAATAAGGACCTACAAAGGACCAGCAGGCAGGTAGCAGGTGTGTGAGTTTTCTTGAAGACAGAGAAAACACGGATGAGCAACAGACAGCCGTTTTCACTTGGACAACTGGACTTGATAGAAAGGACTGCCAATCATCAAGAAGAGCTGAAACAAACACGGGTCTCTTAAGCTAAACACCAAGGGTGGTTGCTGTTAGAGAAAGCCAACAGTGATTCATTTATAGACTCAAAAGGAGGGTTGCCTGGGGAAAGGCAGAAATGGGGCAGCCCTCAGCAGTACAAGTTCACAGATCTTCTCTAGGGAGTTCCCCTAAATGTGTCTTATTAATAGCTCACGCACTGCCTCATCTCTGTCTCTCCATTTCATGATTTAAATTCCTGGGAGGAGGGAGGCTTCTCAACCCCTTAACAGCTTTGCTTTCCCCAGTGGGCAGGTGGTAGTGTCACAGCATACAGCCTGCCGGGGGCCCGTCCCTGGCCAGAGCCATTCTCGGAGGAGATGGTTCACTGTTAGGCGTCACAGGCTCAGTCCTGCCTCTTCGCAGCTGCCGGCACCAGTCGCTGGGTCTGCCCTCCTTGGCTGCTTCTGACAGCAGCACCCATCCTTGCCATGCTTCCTCTCTGTGAGCGAGCACCGTCTGCAGCCACCAGACCCTGACCCACCTCACTGGCCATCGCTGTGGATGGGGCTATTGATCTGTTCCTCAGCGGTATGCTGCCTGAAGTAGCCTTCTTCTGAAGCCTCCACCCATGGGATTCTGCTGGATAGAGCTGTCCAGGCAGGCACCTGTGTCAGGTGTAGGGTGCAGACAGACACTCTACAGGATCGGTAAGGGAGGGCTGGGAGGAGCAGAACTGGGTGTGGGGCTGAGGTCCAGGCCGCGGCAGTTGGCAGGCACTGCCCCCTCGAGACAGACGCTGGAGGCTGCAGAAAATGATGGGCTCGGCCATCAAGCCCGGTTCCAGGGCACCTTTTCCTTACTTATCCTGGACCGGTGCTGATCTTATTTCCCTAAACCTGGGCTCCCTCTGCAGCTCTCAAATTCTCCACTTACACCCACATAATGAATAATGTTCACTCAGCCCACTCCCGGGGATTTACTAGGGTCATGTGAACCTCTTGCCTCACTAGCTTCTCATTCCCTGAAGAAAGCATACTGGCATGCAGATGAATGAGAGATTTCCTTGTTAAAAAAAAAAAAAGCAGACATTCAAAACTTCAGTACTGTATTTGAAAACATTCTTATAATAAATATAAGAATGAATAAATGTTATACATGCATGATATCTGCATTCACCCTGTGCCAAGGACTACTGGGCTAAATGACTCCATGAACCTTTTGCCTCATTCCCTTTGGTATTCTGGAAAGGTCTCCCGTATCTTCTGTATTAGTTGAGATTCTTGGTTCCAAGTAACAGAAACTCAAGTCAACTTAAATGCGAAACAGATTGTATCACCTAATGTAACTGACAAATTCATGTCTGTCCCGGCTTCAGGCAGGGCTGGATCCACGGGCTTGAAAGGCGTTTACGTAACTTTCTCCCTCCCCCTCTCTCTCCTTCTCTCACCACTAGTTGACTCTGGTTTCTGTTACGTGTAAACTTACTCTCTCCTTAGGCAAAGAGGAAAGGGCTTTTGCGACTGACCTGACGAGAAAGAGTAGCAGAGCCTCCCAGCTTGGCCCCACGAACAGGGAAACCAGGGGGGCTTTTATTGGCCCAGACTGGGGCATATGCCCATTCTGGAACCAACCCTGGACCAAGGCAATGAGGTGCTCTGCTTGTCCAGCCTGTGGATCAGGCCTCCCTGTATGGCCAGGGTGAGCAAGTTGCTGTTACAAGAAAGTGAATAAGACTCTCAGCATCAGGAATCCGGCAGCCTTCTTTTCTGGTTTGCCTCTGGTTTCTCACGGGTTTCCATGCAGGAACCCCAGGGTGACCCTGTCACTCAGCTCTCTCCTGAGGCTGAGGGGCTCACTGGGACACACTCCTAGCCAGGAGACCCCAGCAGACCCAGGGAGAGCAGACAGTGCAAGGCAGGGGATTAGGGGTGCTGATGGGACTGGCTGGGCTGCACACAACTTCACAGGTGCTGGTACAGAGCTGACACCCGTGCTTCGGGCACAAAGCCTGGGATGAAACGTGAAAACACACAGACAGCTGGGAATCAAGGCAGACTTTCTGAGCCCAGCAAGCGTGCCCATGACTGCTGCCCAGCTGCTCGGGCCAGGTGCACGTGCTGCGCGGGCGCTAAGGCACTCAGTCGTGTCTCACTCTTTGTGACCCTATGGACTGCAGAGGCCCACCAGGCTCCTCTGTCCGTGGGGTTCTCCAGACAAGGATACTGGAGTGGGTTCCCATGCCCTCCCCCCGGGGGTCAGGCGCACAGTGGGAGGCAAAAGTTGGGCCTGACTTAGCCTTTTCTATTCAGTCTTATGTTCAGAGACCACCCCTCAGTCCGAAGCCCCTCTCTTCTCCTGGATGCCCTGCCAGCCCACCACCAGGCTTTCCCAGATACTCCTGCCCAGCAGCCTGAGTCACCTCTAACCTCAGCTGGCTGCTGGGCCCCTTAAATGTCTGACTCCTCTGAGGATCCCCCAGGTGTGTGGACAAGCAGGTGGCTGATTAATCTGAAGTCACAGCTCCCCGTGGCCATCATGACACTGTCCAAGTGCTCCAGACCCCAAACTGCTTCCCCAGCTCGCCTCCCCGCCCCCGGGGACATTCTCCTTCCCCAGATGGCAGTGCAGCGCTGGGCCTCGGTGATCTTGTGTACCCCAGTCGCTCTGCCAGAGGCCCCTTGTCCTCGTCAGTTATCTGGGCAAACTGCTCTCTTCCTGGGCTTCCCTGGTAGCTCAGCAATAAAGAATTCTCCTGCAGTGAAGGAGATACGGGAGACTCAACCCCTGGGTTGGAAGATCCCCTGGAAAGGGGCATGGCAACCCTCTCCAGGATTCTTGCCTGGAGAATCCCATGGACAGAGGAGCCGGGCAGGCTATGGTACATGTGATCACGAAGAGTCAGACACGACTGAAGCGACTGAGTGTGCACCCACGCTGTCTTCCTAGGCTGTTCTCAGAGCTCCTCACTCACTGACCAGCCCCCAATAGAGTTCGTCACTCCAGCTGTGGCCCCCAGTTCTAGAGCGCTTTGGTCTGCTCCTAGTCTGTGCTAAGCTTGGCCAGGGGGCTATTCTGACTGCCCTGTTCAGCATGGCTGACTCCCCTCCAGTCTGAGAGCTCCTGAGGGGGGCCCTACCTGCCCACTTTCTGCCTGGCACAGGCCCACACCGTAGAGGACACGAAGGAGTATTTGCTGACTTAAACTAGATGGATTGCTGTCTAGGGGCTGCATCCCAGTTACAAAGCTGGGGCGTTCATGTGCTTAGCCTCACCACCTGTTGTCTCCTGGACTCATGAGGGCAGAGGCAGAAAGGAGGTTCCTGAGCAAGGGACCTTGCTTTCCACATGTACACTCCTTCAGTTACCAAGGCAGAATGTTTATAAATGTTTCCAGTCCTTAAATATAACTGGTCCTGTGGTTAGTGAACATAAGATCATTTTGGAAATGAGTCCCCTCCGTTCCTGATTTAGCATCGGTGCCCTGCGGCCATCAGCATGGTAACCTCTGTGTCGAGGGGTTAATGACCAGTAAGCAAGCCCTCAAATCAGCCGGCCCTGCCTGCAGCAGGGCCAGCAGCTCATTCTTGGTAAAGAAGACAAAGGCCATTTCTAGTACAAACTGCGGACGTCGCAGTCACCACTAGAAACTGAAATTTAAGAAAGCAAGGCCCTGTTCCTTCTCCCTCTGCCCCAGCCAGCCAATGTGCCCACACACTGCCCGCTGTTTCTGTGAGTCCTTACAACGGGTCTACTGGCCGGGCAGACTCGGGGAGGGGCCCCAGGCATGAGGGCATTGAGGCAGGGCAGCGGGACCCCCGGGTCTCTTCTCTCCCTTTCTCCCTGGCTGCCTGTTCCTGCCCCAGGCCCTGTGGCCAGATGAGGGGACTGATCAGGCTCGTCATCCTCACAGCTGTACTCTACAGTCAGGAAACTGAGGTCGGAGTGGCTCCCAGCTAGTCAGTGAGGGTGGAGGTGCTGACTGAAGACCCGAGCCCTCTTGACTTATAAGCCCACCAGACCACCGGTTTCCTAGACCAGCAGGTCTCAAATGTTCACTTACATCAGACTTCGCTGGAGGACTTGTGAAAGCACAGATTCCTGAATCCTACTCTCAGAATTTCTGATTCAACATGCCTGGGGTTGGGCTTAAAAATATACATTTCTAACAAGTTCTTGTCTGGTGCTGGGACCACACTTTGAGAACTGTTGTCCTAAACACGGTGCATCCTAACCTCTCAGAGTCCTCCAAACAATGCCCTGCAGACAGATCCCACTGGCCCCCACGATGAGAGGGAGGCTGGGAGGCCAGCTGGTCGTAGGTGCTGGCCCTACATTTCCTCCCTAGGCTGCCGTCATCCCCTCGATACACCGTTTCCCACCTTGGCTGCTCACTGGAATCACCTGAGGCCCACCCCTAAGACTGTGTCTTATAGTTTGTAAAGTTCTGCAGGTGATTCTGATGTGCAGAACACCCCGAGCTTGATCGCATTTAGGACTGTGTCCTCTTCATTTCTCTATCCTTCCCCATTTCGTTTGCTCACAGATCTTTCTCCTCTCCCAGCACTCACCCTTTTGTCCAGGAAGCCCACTCTCCAGCCCCCAGGTTGGTTCACCCATCGATGGTCTTTGTCAACACCCCCATTCTGATACTCTGGTCACCCAATTAGTGTAATTTCCAACCCTTAGACTGTCACTCCCCTGGGGTGACGTCCACCCCTACACAGAGCTGGGCCACCACAGTCCTCCAGGGTACAGATCCCCTCCAAGTATCCTAAGAAATGTCCACAAAGACCCCACTTTTCCCATAAAAGCACTCTGAAAGAGTTGTTTTCTCCCTGTTCTGGAGCTTCTTGTCGAGAGTGTCCCCATCTGCCTCTCCCCTGCCTCCCCTTTACCCCTCTCCAGGCCGAGGAATGTTTTAGCCAAATACTACCACTGCTGCCCCATCTCCTGGTGAGAGAGTGTCTCTGTCTCTAAGATACCTCATTTTTCAAGGGCACTTACTCAGTAGGCCAGCAGTGTTGCCAAGGAAACATCACTTAATGGAAGAAACAGAGTCGCTCAAAATCCACATGCCATTGTTTGCAAGAGAGCCGGTACTTCTGTTGTACCTTGAAAACGTATTATTAAGTTATCTATCTAAGCCCATTTTGCTCCCTGTTCCTGATTTGCTAGGAGGCCCTCTCCCACCACCAGCAGCACCCCTTCCCCTGCTCATCCCATGATGTCCTGTGAGGGCTGCAGCCTTTCCACAGAGGCTAAGGTATGCCAGTGCATGTATGGGAGTCTGGACAGAAGAGGGGACTGAATGATTGGAACGTGTGTAAACTGACCCTATTAAAGAATCAAGGAACTAGCAGCCTGGAGGAGGTTGGAGACAGGAAGTTAAAGCTGGTCATCCAGTGTTCACAAGTTCCAATTGGTGGGGTTTACGCTGATGAAGATTTACTGGGCATTAATGACTTTCTCCTAAATGAAGTTCTCATGGTTGACATCAGTGGTTTTCAAACTTTTTTGGTAAATTCTTCATAACCTTTTGTTCAAGTAAAATGTTATGTGAGAGTTGAATAAGAAAGCAAGCCCAGGCTGGGCTGGGAGAGGGGGGTCCTAGAACCTCACCCAGTTGGCCGTCCTCCCAGACCTGAGTGCCTTCAGGGGCCCCTGAAACCCCTTCTTGGAGTCCAGGACTCAGTGTGAATGATCTGGTGGAAATGACCTGGCAGTTCCCTTGCTGGTTCCGAGGGCCCTCGGGAATCCTCGCTCCCCTGCCTGAACCGAGGGTTCGGGGCTGTGAGGGAGATGATGCCTCAGTTCCAGCCAGGCTGATGGGCGGCCCCTTTGGGCGGCTGGGCCCAGGGAAGGGGAGGAAAGCCCTGAACTGCCAGGATCTCAGCCTTCCCGGGGAATCTCCCCCTCATCACGGGCCACCCGCTGTGCAGCTGGCAGGGTCTTCAGAGCTCTCTTAGCCTGCTTCCTCACCCCTAGAGCCGAGGGTGGCCTCAGGTGTGGATGGCCTGGCGTGGTGCAGGATACAAATGTTTGTTTTCTTCTCACTCTCCCCTTCCCGAAGTGTTTCTACCCTCAGAGAGGTGACCTTTTATACAGTGAGGGCTGGAGCCTCTGGAAGGCTGCACCTCAGTCTGACAGAGGCAGGTCCCGCCTCCGAGCCAGCCAGGGAGAGAAGGGATGCTAGGCACAGCTGACAGGGGGCCCACCCACCTCCTGCAGGGCGGGGGCCCTTGCTTATCTGGGAGACGAGGTGACAGAGCAAGGGGAACCTCTCGCCCTGGGGGGCTTTGCCTAGCCTTGTCTCCGTGGCCCTGAAGGCAGGCGTGTGCCCCGAGGGGCACTACAGGCTCCCCGGCTGGCCGTCCAGCTCAGCGATGGGTCCTGACTCCTGACCCCAGCCTGAGGGACAGGAAGACCCCCTGGCATGAGACCCGACTTGCCACATGTCTGTCCTGTTCCCTCGCTGGCGATTTTTCTCTTTCAGCGTCCGATGGGGTTTGTAGCCCTGCTGAGCTGTGTGGGCTGCGAGGACAGTGAGCTGAAGCAGTCGTTTGTGCCTGAGGAGGAGCCGGGGGTCAGGGCTGCGTATCTGTGCCCCGGGAGGCAGGGGAATCATACATCATCCGCAGACAGGGTAACAGCTCGGCCTCCACCTCTGCTGTGAGTCACAGGAGGGCTGTTGCGGTCTTAGCACTTGGTAGCACCTTGTATTCTAGGCCTTTTTGTCAAGGATCCCCCAGCCCGCGGCTGCTCCCTAATCCAGGACCACCCCGCCCCACCCTTGGCTCACAGGATCACAGTGGAAGCTTCCAAGCTGGCCTCTCCCCACTCCAGCTGGAGTGACTGGAGGGAGGAGGGAGGCGAGTAAGTCGAGAGGTTGCAGGCACAGCTTTGGCATCAAACTGCCTCGGTTTAGATTTCAGCCACTGTTCTCCAACTGCGTGACTTTGGACAAGTTCTTAGTTTCTCTGTCCCTCAGTTTCCTCATCCACAAGATGGGGGTGATGGTAACACCTGCCTCATAGAGTTGTTACTAGGATTCACTGGGATAAAGCATAGCAGCACTCGACACTTGAGACTGGACAGTTCTTTGTCCTGTGGGGGGCTATCCTGTGCATTGTAGGGTGCTGAGCAGCATCGTGACCTCTACCTACTAGATGCCAGTAGCAGGCTTTCCCACCCCCATCATGGCAACCAAAGATGTCCCCAGACACTACCGAATATCCTCTGGTTGGCCAAAGTGCCCCGCACTGGTAGTCACAATTCTAAGTCTGCTGCTGCTGCTCTAAGTCGCTTCAGTAGTGTCCGACTCTGTGCGACCCCGTAGACAGCAGCCTACCAGGCTTCCCCGTCCCTGGGGTTCTCCAGGCAAGAACACTGGAGTGGGTTGCCATTTCCTTCTCCAGTGCATGAAAGTGAAAAGTGAAAGTGAAGTCACCCAGTGGTGTCCCATTCTTAGCAACCCCGTGGACTACAGCCCACCAGGCTCCTCTATCCGTGGATCTTCCAGGCAAGAGTACTGGAGTGGGGTGCCATTGCCTTCTCTGTGAATCTCCTATTAAATCTCCAGTTTCCCTGTTGCTCAGAAGCATACCTGGGCCTGCTGGACCTACAGGCATTAAAAGCATGGTGTCTTGTAAAAAACTGTTTCCCTCTTTAGTGTTCAGGCCATTTATTGATTCAGTCCACCACTGGTTGGGCGTTTGAGGTGTCCAAGTGACAGCTTAACAGAATCTTCTTTGCTAAGTTGCCCTGTGATCTGACCGGCTGGTGGTTACCCCACTCGAGATGCACTTTGTTGCTTGCTTTTTTAATAACAAACAGCCGTCTGTCCTTATTGTGATTTCCCAGACTCTGGAGTAATAAGCAGCTCTGACGACAGCGGTACCAGATAGTAAGTAAGTGCACACATGACTCTCTGAGCATCTCCCCCAAGCACTTCAGAGCAGCTAAGTGTATGAAACTGGTTTCAGCTATTACCTGGGCGGCTGCTGTGTCTGTGGAGCCCACCCTAGAAATGAGAACCAAGTCCCGGTGACAGGGACGAAGGAAGGAGTGCCGTAACTGCCTTCCTGGCTGTCCTTGTCTGGCAGCCCACACCCCGGAGCTTCAGGAAATTCGGGTCCTGACCTGCTATGTAACTAAGAGCTACACTGTCCTGAGCAGAGAGTATGGTGCGTTCAACCCAAGGGCATATATATAGCTGTGCATTTTGCAGAGAGGCTCTGGTAGCAGGCTCTTGCTTTTGTGCATTGAGGGAAGGCTTTTTGGAGTTGGTGGGCTTTTATATTGATTTTCAACATTGCAAGAGTTAGGGTAAGAGATGGAGGAAGTGAGAACAGTTCCCATATCAGTGTGTTTAGAACCACTATTTCCTGATATGCTAGTTTCCCCAACTTGACTGTTGGATCATCCAGGACAAGGAACCATGGCTTTCTCAACTCTGGACCCTCAGGACCCAACTTAGAGATTACATGTTGTTAGATGATTGGATGGATGGATGAGATTCCTACCTGCATCTAATTTAATTTCCTAAATCCTACCAGTCATCAAATTCTCCCTCAATGCCCATAAACTGGAAGCCACAGCAGGTCATCAACTCCCCTTGATGGTGAACTGGGAAGCCAGGCCACCCGATGGATGGTCTCAGGATTCTGATGAGAAGCCCATATCTTACCCACTTTAGGTGTTGACTAGGTGAGTTACAGTCCATGGGGTCACAAAGAGTCGGACATGACTGAGTGACTAACATACAATAAAAAAAGTAGAGCCTCCTTGGCTCTGTGTTCTAGTCACATTTCCACGTTGAGGGCAGGCATTCTACATTTGGCCTCTGCGTAGAACTTTGGTCACCCTTTACCTCTTTTAAGGGAAGAATCAGTCACCCTGGTAGTTTTGATGTCCATTTCCATGGATTCATAAAACTTCCTTGGAGAGCAAATCCAGCTATAATGAATGTCTGCAATCTGTCTCTCCATCCTTTTTCTTCTGCCTGGCAAGGCTGACTTTACAGAAGTTTCCATGGGCTCCTATGTCATCTGACTTCCAGCTGGGTTCTTCCAATGGGCCAGCCCAGCAGAGGAACAGACCGGGGAAGGGAGAGTTATGTTGGGGTGGTTATTAACCACCACTCACCATCACCCCAAACCTCTCCCTCCCTGGACCTTTCTTACAAGTCTCTGCATGTAACTTTTACACATTCTGGTACCAGCTGTCTCCTCTCATCCCTTTGAGCCTAGTGATGGTAACGGCTCCATGTTACTGTCCCAAGGAACTAAACTACCCTGGTGCTCCCTTTCCCTAGACCCACACTGCTGAGACCCCTGCCTGTATTTGCCCTCCTTGGATTCCTCTACCTGAGCATGCCACCTGTTTCCTTCTGGGGCCTTAGCTGATCTACTGGCCTGAGGCTCTGTTTAACCTCTGAAGGATGACTGCCTCTCTGCCCCTTCCCTGGATGCTGAAGTTCAGGAAGAACATGGCCCCCTTATTTGCTCTCCTCGTGTGTACTGCCCTTCTCCCCTCACAGTCCCTTTCATGCGCTGCACCCTGTTTTAAAAGTCCTCGAGAATCACCTTCTGTAGCTAACACAAGAAATACTTCCTTTTCAGTTCAGTTCAGTCACTCAGTCGTGTCCGACTCTTTGCAACCCCGTGAATCGCAGCACGCCAGGCCNAAAAATCATGTTGATTTGCATTTCTCTAATGATCAGAATGCTGAGCATCTTTTTATGTGACTGTTGGCCAGCTGTATGTCTTCTTTGGAAAAATGTCTATTTGGTCTTCTGCTCATTTTTTAATTGGGCTGTTTTTGTTTCTTGATACTGAGTTGTGTGAGATGTTTATGGATTTTAGACATTAACCCATTGTTGGTCATATCGTTTACAAATATTTTCTTCTATCCAGCAGGATATCTTTCCATTTTGTCAATGGCTTCCTTTACTATGCAAAAGCTTTAAAGTTTAATTAGGTCCCATTTGTTTACTTTTTCTTTTGTTTCTTTTGCCTTAGGCAACAGATACGAAAAATATCGCTATGCTTTGTGTCAAAGAGTGTTCTGCATCTGTTCTCTTCTAGGAATTTTATTGTTTCAGTCTTACATTTAGGTTTTAATCTATTTTGAGCTTATTTTGTATATGGTATAAGGAAATGTTTTAAAGTCATTATTTCACAGGTAGCTGTCCAGTTTTCCCAGCACCACTTATTAAAGGGACTATCTTATCTCCATATGTCATCAACATTTCTCTGAGCAGGCTTATGTACTAGAACATCTTTGGAGCTTTTATAGAATCTATAGCTGTATTAACTGATTCTGTTCAAATACTCAGCAACTAGGAGCTCCAGTTCATTTTCTTAGAAGTAACGGGTCCCTACAGAGCTTTAGCAGCCACTCTCTACTCCTCATCTCCATCACTAAGTCAGTAAAAGTGCTCCTGCCTAGTGTGGGTCACCACTTTTGCCTGGACACCAGGCATGGCTTCTCTTGGTCTCTGCTTATTTTCCTTGCCTGTTCATTGGCCATCAATTGTAACGGTTGCCTAAGACTCGCTTCACATTATCCCTATGACTTAAGCGTCGCCTAACTTATTAAATTCTCTTGTTTGCTCATGACATTTGCTCTGTCTGTTAGGCTCTGCTCTCTCTCTTGGTTAAACATTTTCAAACTGCGTCACTTCTTGTTTTTAAACCATTTTGCTTTGAAAACATACAACATGGGAGGTGAATAAGGAGAGCGGTTTTGTGAAGAAGAAAGGATGTTGACTGAAAAGCATTTATGGCAGGGCCATACTGCTTAGGATCAGATCTGTGTGTTTTCTGACATAGTAGTACTAGTGTTAGTTGCTCAGTTGTGTCTGACTCTTTGTGACCCCACAAACTGTAACCTGCCAGGCTCCTCTCTCCAAGGGATTCTCCAGACAAGAACACTGATGTGGACTGCCATGCCCTTCTCCAGGGGATCTTCCCGACCCAGGGATCAAACCCGGGTCTCCTGCATTGCAGGCAGATGCTTTACCATATTTTTCTCCTTCCCAGCATATCTCGCTCTCTCACCAGTGCCCAAGGACTTCCCCTTCCCAGCCCACATGGAAGCAGAGACAAAGACAGAAAAAGAGCTGCTGGCCTAACCCAGGAGGAGAAAACTCTAATATATGCTTATGTTTATCAGTTTTTCCATCCCCAAAGATGAAGGAAGGCTGGAGCTCATGGAAAGAGAAGAGGAAGAGAAGGGACAATAGACAGGAGTGTTTGAAGTGGGCAGGGGAAGATACACAGGCTTGGTGAAGATTTGGGAAGGAGTGAGTGGTTGGTCTTCAGCACCACCACCATTGAATGGTTGGCGAGTGATTGGTTTTCATGCTTTGTGTGACCATTGTCCCATGCTCCTAGATCCATACAGGCCCCTGAACAGAGGGTGAGGAATGTGGGACACCTTGTGTGAGAACAGGCTATAAAATGGAAACTTTATCCCTGCTCAATGAGGAACAGTTCAGAGCCAGTCAGAATTCCCTTTGACCCAAAGGAACCGTGCACTTACTCCTGCTGTTTACTTCATGGTAAACTGAGCTGGTTTGCTAGCTTGTGGGTAAGAATGATGCATTTACTTGAATTTTAAGTTTTGCTTCTGATAGTTCTAGAAAGTCTAATTTCTCAATGGAAAGTGTTAATTTTACAGATTCAAATAAATTACAAGGTACACAATATTTTCTCTGGGTAATGTACTGTGATAGCAACTTGGATGTTCAGTTTGATCTGAATGCAACCTTACTCTTCAGGATTGACTGTCTAATCTGGATCCTTCTGTGTACAATGATAGCGGTAATAACCAGTGCCAGTTTTTCAAGTGGTCAACTAGTGATTTAAATGGAAACCCAGAAGTCCAAGTCTGGTTCCAAGTTATGTTCCAAATTATGCCCTAACCTCAGAGTCATGCTTGACTACCTTTGTAAAATTAGGTATACACAGATACACATCATCAACAAATTAGCAACCAGTATTATCTGAGTCAATTTGTGGGTTAAAAATTATGTTTCTTATATGCATGTGTGTGTGTGTGTGTGTGTGTGTGTATGCTTTGCAAAGAAGTAGAAGCTATGATTAGAGCATTTGAGGACTTTATAATCTAGTGAATTAACATATAAAGTTAGTAGGTTCATATTTAGAAATTTTATGATTGAATATTTCTTGGTTCCTGAATATGTGTTTGCACATATTTATAACAAGGCATCGAAGCTGAAGTTTCAGCTGAGGCATTGAGATACACAAGAAGTTGTTTACCAAAATTGTAAGAGACAGAAAATGTGATTGTAATCACGCACTGAATAGCTTTCTCAGACTGGTTTCTTTCACTTAGCAATATTCATTTATGATTTATCCATGTCTCTTGTGTCTTGATAGCTCAATTCTTTTTGTCATTGAATAGCATTTCATTATATGAATGTTCCGAAATACGTTTACATGTTCACCTATTGGAGGACATCTTGGTTACTTCCAGTTTTGGGCAATTACAAATAAAATTGCTATAAACATTTGTGTGCAGAGTTTTGTGCAGACGTAAAGTTTCAAGTCAGTTGGGTAAATATCCAAGAGTGTATGATAAACCTATATTTAACTTTCTAAGAAACTATGAAACTGTCTTTCTAATGTACCTACATAAGTTTGCATTCCAATTATCAATGAATGAGAGTTATTTTTTCTTCATCCTTGCCACAAATTACTGTTTTGAATTTTAGCCATTTTAATAGGTGTATGGTGAAATCTCTCTTTTTAAAGACTTTTGATTTCCTAATGGTAAACTATGCTGAGCATCTTTTCATATGTTTATTTGTTATCCATATGTCTTCACTGGTAAGATATCTGTTCAGATATTTTGTCCATTTTTTATTTCAGTTGTTTGTTTTCTTATTGATGAATATTAAGAGGTTGTTATTTTGAAATAAGTTTTTTTTTATTACATAAGTGTTTTACAAAGACTTTTGCCCAGTCTGCGGCTTCTTGTTTTTCATTCTCTTAGCAATGTTTTTCACAGAGCAGAAGTTTTCTAATTTAGTAAATTCTACTTGCCATCAGTTTTTTTTCCTTCATGGATTTTGCTTTTTGTGTTGTATTTAAAAGTTGATTTTTGAAACCAAAGTCACCTAGGTTTTATACTATATTTTCTTCTAGAAATTAAGTGCTTTGCATTTTACATTTAGATCTGTTCTTGAGGAGTTAATTTTTATAAAAGGTGTAAGTTCTGTGTTTCAATTGACTTTTTCTCTTTTTGCTTATGGACATCTAGGTGTTCCAGTGCCATTTGTTGAGAAGACTTTATTTTTTCCCCCAATGGATTTCCACTCCTACGTCGAGAATCAGTTGTATGTCTTTGTTTGGGTCTATTTTTGGGCTCCTTGGTCTGGTCAATTCCATTGCATGTTTCTCTTAATACATCATGCTGTTTTGATTATTGTCATTTTTCAGAGTGCTTTTTAAAGCAAAATACATAAAGTCATACCTTCCCTTAGTAAGACCTCACACTCATAAGTAAGATTGAGTGGAGAGTGAACGACTGATTAATGTCTTGAACCAGTGCTTAATTTTTGAAATGAGATTGTATTTTGTTACTTAAAGTAACCATGGCAATAGCTACTACCTTAAAATTAATGTTGGCAATTTGATCTCTTGTTCCTCTGCCTTTTCTAAAACCAGCTTGAACATCTGGAAGATCACGGTTCACATACTGCTGAAGCCTGGCTTGGAGAATTTTGAGCATTACTTTACTAGCATGTGAGATGAGTGCAATTGTGTGGTAGTTTGAGCATTCTTTGGCATTGCCTTTCTTTAGGATTGGAATGAAAACTGACCTTTTCCAGTCCTATGGCCATTGCTGAGTTTTCCAAATTTGCTGGCATATTGAGTGCAGCACTTTCTCAGCATCATCTTTCAGGATTTGAAATAGCTCAACTGGAACTCCATCACCTCCACTAGCTTTGTTCCTGGTGATGCTTTCTAAGGCCCACTTGACTTCACATTCCAGGATTTCTGGCTCTAGATGAGTGATCACACCATCGTGATTATCCAGGTCATGAAGATCTGTTTTGTACAGTTCCTCTGTGTATTCTTGCCACCTCTTCTTAATATCTTCTGATTCTGTTAGGTCCATACCATTTCTGTCCTTTATCGAGCCCATCTTTGCATGAAATGTTCCCTTGGTATCTCTAATTTTCTTGAAGAGATCTCTAGTCTTTTCCATTCTGTTGTTTTCCTCTATTTCTTTGTATTGATCGCTGAAGAAGGCTTTCTTATCTCTTCTTCCTAGTCTTTGAAATTCTGCATTCAGATGCTTATATCTTTCCTTTTGTCTTTTGCTTTTTGCTTCTCTTCTTTTCACAGCTATTTGTAAGGCCTTCCCAGACAGCCATTTTGCCTTTTTGCATTTCTTTTCCANCTGGAATTCCATCACCTCCACTAGCTTTGTTCACAGTGATGCTTTCTAAGGCCCACTTGACTTCACATTTGAAATTAATGAAAAACATTTACCAGTAAGAGTTTTTTTGATAGATCAAGATAACAATAGGGCCTACCCTGAATTCTAACCTAAAGCAGAGGAGTACGGTGTCTTGATTTGTCCATGCAACCTAATCATAGGTTGGGGTGTTAAATTTCTTTGGTGATACAAGATGAGAGCTCACAAACCCTATGACTGTCCTTGTTGGGAACCACTGCCCTAAGGTTGGGGGAAGTGACTGAAAGTTTTGAAGGCCAGGGTCCTATGGCTTTCCGCTAGACCAGAGTCAGCCCCGATCAATGTAAATAAAGTCATTCATTTGTATTGCCCATGGCAGTGTTTGCACTACAATCACAGAGCTGATTTTCCAGATCATTTGGCCTTTTGTGCAAAAAAATGGTTAAAACAGCAGCCTGACTGCTCTCCTTTGAAAGGTCTGCTTGCATGGTTGGCCCTTGACTGGCATCTGGGAGCTTGGATTGCAGGAAGGTTCCCACCACTCCCACAGATGGTAAGAGTGGCTTACTGTGCCCAAACTGATTATGCAACTAATATGGTTTATGCTGAACATCTGCCTTCCTACTGGATGTCTGGGATGGGTATGTACCAGGCACAGGCTGCCTGTGTGACCAGCCTCCAGTAAAAAGCCTGGGTGCTGAGTCTCTAAGAGTTTCTCTGATAGATAACCCTTCACAAGCGTTATCTCAACTCCTTGCTGGGGACTGCTGGGCAGCTTCTGTGACTGCTGTGGAAGGACCCTTGGGAGCTGACAGCTGGTTTCCTCCAGGCTTTGCCACATGCCTTTCCCTTTGCTTATCTGATTTATATCTTTTCCCCCAGAATAAATCATAGCTGTGAGGGCAACTCTATGCTGAATCAATCCTCTGAGTCCTAGAGAACCACAGAACCTGGTGGTGGTTGGGAGACCTCCCAGCATGCTGCAAAGCCCCAGATATTTATTTACCACCTGGCCCTTTAAGAAGAAGTTTGTCAACTGCTCTACACAGTCTTAGGATGGATGGAAAGGTCCTATTACATATCACTCCTCCCACAGAACTCTGAGCTCCCTAAGACGTGGCCCAGGTCTTTTGCTCTTTAACTCCTGGTCAAGTGCAGCATCTTACACAAAATATTTATGGAGGGAAGAAGTCAGCAAGCCTGCAAATAATGGATTCAAGCAGTGTTTTTTAAACTGTGGGTGGTGAAATCCACTTAAAAGGTTATGACCACTGTTTTTCAATGAAAAAAGTATAGAAAATTGAGTACGGTGCATATAGTGAGGCTGTTTGATTTCTTGAGAATTTTGTATCAGTTATACCTCTGGACCAGCACTGTACTGAATCATAACGTAAAAGGGTCTCCTCTTGTCCGTTGCAGTGGAAGATTGTTTGAAGGCCACTGGATTGTGCTCTCTCGGCCAGCTGCCCGAGGAGATGCCCCGTGGACCCTCCCCATCTCTCTGGCTGTTAACCTTTGACCTCATTCTCCCCACCCCCGATCCCCAGAATGTGTACTACACGAGCAGCCAGCAGATCCACGTGGGCATCCTGAGCCCCACGGTGGACGACGACGACAACCGGTGCCTGGTGGACGTCAACAGCCGGCCGCGGCTCATCGAGTGCAGCTACGCCAAAGCCAAGAGGATGAAGCTCCACTGGCAGTTCTCTCAGGTAGCAGCCCCGCCCGAGGGAGCACCATCAAGAGGAACAAGGGAGGGGCCAGGCCTGGGAGGGGTGGGAGGGATGGAGGAGGAGAGGGAGGAGCCAAGTCTCAGGGTTTAATGAGCACCTACTATGGGTGGGGGGGGGGCGGGGTTGGGCTGGATTAGCACACTGACTCCTCATTCCGGCTCTGAGGGAGTTTATTATTACTGCTGTCATTCTTGTTGCTTTAGTGGCATTTTATTAAACTTTTAGATATAAGGAAACAGGCTCAGCGGTGGGAGTCCCCTGCCTGAAGTCACATAGTGAGGGAGCAGGGCTGGGATTGAAACTCTGAGTCTCTGACTCTAAAACTCACATTTCTTCTGCATAAGCCCCTTCTGACAAGCGCAGCCCCAGTAACCCAGGTACAGACAGTGCTGGGTCATCTGTGATCTGTGAGCCACTCTGCCTTCCTCCTTGTTCTGTGGGAAATGAGGTTTCCTCAAAGGGCAGTGTCTGGGGACCACTCTGAAGGGCAGTCTGCACACTGGTGACCGTGAAACAATCCTTTCTTAAGTCTCCATCAGTTCTGAGGACGGCATTGACCTTCCTGCTCTGCAATGGCCCAGCTATAAAATGTGCCCCAGGGCGCCAGCTGGGGACAGCCCATGAGGACCCAGCTTTGAAGAAAACCCATGCCTTGGCCCAGAGGCCTCCAGCCCCTAGGGAAGCCACTAAGTTAAAATCTATTTCCACCCACAGATAGGAGCATCCACCTCCCAGGGAGTACAGGGAAAGCGCTCATCACAGGAGATAAGGGAGTTCTTTCACAGCATCAGGGCTGCTGGGGGCGGCACGTGGTAGATGCTCCTGGGGAAGTCAGAAACAGAAAGTCTGTACTCACAGGATGTGGAGGCAGAAGCCTCGACTCAAGACTCCCAGCAAGCTGCTTCCACCCTGGAAGGAGGCTGACGGGCACAGGAAGGAGGTGTTCGGTCGACCTGACCTTGATTCCAGCCCTCATGTCCAGTTACTATCCCCTGTAGTGGTGGACGGGGACGGGGAGGTCCTGCTACATCAAGTCTGGCGCAGGGCACCTCTGACCTGTGATCTGGGTGCGCAGAACCAGATAGACCTGAGAGAGACCCTCAGTTTGGTCCTAAATGGATGGTAAAGGTCAACTCTCAGCGACAAGTTCAACATAAGTCATAAATTCACGGGCTACTTGGAGAGCAGGAGACCCCAGACCAGGACTTTGTGACCTCAGAAAAGCAGATGCCGGGGAGCAGCACAGGGAGGCAAATGCCAGCACGCCTACGGGCAGGTAGAGGATACAGCTCAGAGTCCAGGCTGGGCCTGCCCAGGGCGAGGGGTTCAGTGAAAGGGAATGGTGCCCAGGGACTGGGGCCTCTGATCCTGCCCCTTCCTATCCGTGTGACCTTTGACACGTGCTGCAAATGATAAAGTTCTGTCCCATAGGAAGAATTAGCTGCAGTTCATACAGTGTTTACCCTGTGCCAGACTTCCTGGGTGCCGGGCATACACCAACTCATTGTCATCACAGCGACTGTGTGTGATTCGCTGTGGACCGTTAGCCCAAGATCATAGATGAGGCACAAAGATGTCAAATAACAGACCCAAGGTGCTCACTGATTATTATTATTACTCCTGAACTACTTCAGATTCTCTTTTCTACTTGTAAGTGTGTGAGGATGTTGGAAGTGGCCCCTAGAAGCAGGTCATGGTCAGGGCTGAGGCTTAGAATAGAGGACACGTCTTCCTCCCCCGTCCCTCTCTCCTGGTGGAGCCCATGTGCCCCAGCTGTGGCCTGCTGTGGCCCCACCCTGTGCCCAGTGGAAGGCTCTATCATTTTCCTCTGCCAGGCTTCTAGCCCAGAGCGACACAGCACAGGGCTACATCTCCCCTCTTGCTGTTGTTCAGTCACTCAGTCATGTCTGATTCTTTGCAACCCCACAGACTACAGCACGCCAGGCTTCCCTGTCCTTCAGCATCTCCCAGAGCTTGCTCAAACTCTTGTCCACTGAATCGGTGATGCCACCCAACCATCTCATTCTCTGTCGCCCCCTTCTCCTGCCTTCAATCTTTCCCAGAATCAGGACCTTTTCCAAAGAGTCCACTTTTCCCATCAGGTGGCCAAAGTACTGAAGCGTCAGCTTCAACATCAGCCCTTTCAATGAAATCCAGGGTTGATTTCCTTTACAATTGACTGGTTTGATCTCCTTGCTTTCCAAAGGACTCTCAAGAGTCTTCTCCAGCACCATTTGAAAGCATCAGTTCTTCAATGCTCAGCCTTATGGTCCAACTCTCACATTTGTACCTGACTACTACAAAAACCACAGCTTTGACTATATGGACTTTCTGTCCACCTTTGAATTACAAGGCAGAGGGAGCCCTGAAGATGTGTGGTTAGGGAGGAAGGCTGGCCGTGGGCTTGGTAGTGAAGTGACTGTTGTCTCCCAGCTCAGGTTAGATGCAAAATAGACTCGCAGGCTGGAGGCAACAGAGAGAAATAGGTACGTTGGCCCATGGAGGTGAATGGGTCTGACTTGGCTGGTTGGGATGGGGACTGTGCCATCTGGAGGGCCTTGTCAGGGCTTACATCAGGCTGCTCTGTGCTGCCTTCAGCCACTCTGCTTCGCCCCTGCTTTCAGTTTCCTCCTGGGAGTTGTATGCCACCGTGCAGGAAGATGGGGGTGGTGGGTTGGGACAGGGCTGGTGGCTTTTCAGAAGAGATAGTACATAACTTGGCCCTTGCAGATGACATAAGAGTTTGCTCCATAGTGGAGTTGAGAGGGGGCATTCCAGGGAGAAGGAATGGCATAGGCGCAAGCTGAAGGCACCGAACCCAAGCCACGTGCAGGGAGCTGCAGATGGTGCATGTGGCTGGATCCTGGTGGGCGTCATGGGGCACACCTGGGGATGCGTCTGAGGGGCAGATGGGCCTGGATATGGTCCCATGGAAGGTGAGGCTTCAACTGGGGGACTGGTGTGTTAGGTCTGGGTTTTGAAAGCCCACAGTGGCTGGAATTGTGGAGCTGAATGGCAAGGAGAAATTCTCGAAGAGGGAAAGAGGCAGGTAGGAGAGTTACCAGAGATTGAGATGCAGTTTGAAAGTTTAGCCATTCCTTCCTCCTCCTCCTTCTCCTCCATGACCCTGGGGTCTTCAGGACCCTGCCTGGTCCCCACGATCTCCTGTCAGGACAGAATCTCAGGCTTCCCCCAGGAGCCCAGCATTTGGTGGGGTGGACCAAATAAGCAGGCAGGTGTGGCTGGGGGTCCTAGGATGGGCAGGCACGCTGCTTCAACGCACTGGGAGAGGGAGGAGGAGAGGACTCAGGTTGCCCCGGAATACCATCAAGACATCAGGGCCCAGCCAGGCACCTGCCACTCTGGGAACTGTGTGTCACTGGCTATGAGTGCCCCTGAACTGAACTGAAGTGAGCTCCCTGGCCTCTTCCGAGTCCTTGCTCCTCCCAGAAGCTCCAGAATCACCGGGGGAATAGAGCTCAGACTGTCTGTGGGGTCTCAGCCTCTCTGTACCTAGCCTCATGAACTTGGGCAGCTTTGACATCCCAGCCCTGCACACAAACACGTCCAGCTCCTTTCCAGCCCTCACAGACCGATGGCCTTTCCACCCATGCCCAGATCCAGAGGCCTTGGTGCCCCAACTGGCCCTCATCTCATCTGCCCTCTTCTGACTTGGGCAGAGAAAGGACTATTCCTCCAAAATCCACCTCCGTCCTTCACTTGTCTCAGCACACACACAGCCTTGAACAGGCAGCCCCACATACTCCTGCTTGAAGGGACACCGTGACAAAAGCAGGCCATGTTAGCATGTGCAGCCCTGAGGACCAGGCAGTTTTTCGCTCCTTATACATAAATCTAATTAGAACTCCCAGGGCACTCTGGCATCACCTCTTTGCTCCTTCTACCAAGGGAACTGTTTGGAAATAATATTTTTAAATCCCTAATTTGCAAACCCAGAGCAGCCACTCTCACTTGATATTTAAAAATTAATGTTTGTGAAATTTTTGTTTCATGCAAAATGATCAATATTTATCAAGCATCCTGGAATCTGTCCTCAACTCTTGCTGTTTAGGAGCTACTGTTGACAAGGCCAGAGGAAGCTGGGAGCCTCTTAAATGATTAAAGTTATGGCTTGGACTAATTTTCTTGCAACAGGTTTTAATCTCTGCAAATTACAAGGGGGTTCTACCAACTATGGCACCCCACTCCAGTACTCTTGCCTAGAAAATCCCATGGACAGAAGGGCCTGGTGGGCTGCCATCCATGGGTTCGTGAAGAGTCGGACACAACTGAGCAACTTCACTTTCACTTTTCACTTTCATGCATTGGAGAAGGAAATGGCAACCCACTCCAGTGTTCTTGCCTGGAGAATCCCAGGGACGGAGAAGCCTGGTGGGCTGCCGTATGTGGAGTCACACAGAGTTGGACATGACTGAAGCGACTTAGCAGCAGCAGCAGCAGCCACCAACTAAAATGTTCTGGTGCAGAAGTTGGGCTGAAAGACTTTACTGGTGCATTTCAAATCGCCTCACTTTCACATTCTGCATTATTTACTCTCCTGAGGGCTGCATTTNTGCCGTATGTGGAGTCACACAGAGTTGGACATGACTGAAGCGACTTAGCAGCAGCAGCAGCAGCCACCAACTAAAATGTTCTGGTGCAGAAGTTGGGCTGAAAGACTTTACTGGTGCATTTCAAATCGCCTCACTTTCACATTCTGCATTATTTACTCTCCTGAGGGCTGCATTTAAACTTCACAGACATTTAGGCTGAATTAATTCCAAAATAATCTAGTGTGATTCTCCCAGTTTCTCCTACAAAGAAGATAGTATTTGCATATCTTAGTGTTCCATCTCATAGCCTGCTTTTCTGTTTAACAAATAAAACGCCTGTCCTCTAACCCCTGCATGCTCTTCTGAATTTCCAGTGCTTCGGGATGAATCAGAACAGCATCAGATACTGACACTGAGAAACCACATTTGATGAAAACGTCTCTCAGCAACGCTGATGTACAGGGCTCTGATGAGCAATTTTCCAGTGATGAACATTCTTTCCTTCAGTTATTCATCAAACATTTATTGAGCACAGTGGTTGGGCAGGACGGATGCAGATATGAATCAGACACGGCCTCTGCCCTGGAGGAGCTCTTGGGTGTATAAACACATAACAAAAGTGGACGGCAAGAGCAGAAATGAGGGGGATACAGTGTTCTGGAAGCCCGGGGTGACGGGCTCTGTCTGCACAGCTCAGGCATGGCTTCACATTCGAGACATGTTTGATCTGGATCTTGAAAGCTGCAGGATTACTTCCCAGGTGTAGAAAGGAAGAACAGCCCATGTAGAGGCTCAGCACGGGCAAAGGCAGGAAAAAGGCAGGGTATGTCTGAGGAATAGAAATTCAGTGTTGGTGTGGGTGGAATTTAGAATTGGGGTATGAGAGCGATGAGGCACAGAGTCAGTTTGGAGGCAGGTAATGGTCATTGAAAATTAAGCCCAAGAGGTTTGACTTTACCTTCAAAGCCAAGGGAGGAACTAGGAGTGTTCATGGGCTTCCCTGGTGGCTCAGATGGTAAAGAATTTGCCTGCAATGCAGGAGACCCGAGTTTGACCCCTGGGTCATGAGATCCCCTGAAGAAAGGAATGGCTACCCACTCCAGTATTCCTGCCTAGAGAACTCTATGGACAGAGGAGCCTGGCAGCCCCATGGGGTCACAAGGAGTCAAACAAGACTGAGCGACTTAACACTTTCACTTCACTTTTCACAGGAGAGGTTCAATAAGCTTTAGACTGACATGATGTGGTCTGAATCTCTCTGGCAGTAGAGTGCAAGGTGGAATGGAAGACAGAGAAGAAAGTAGGAGGCTGTTCCATCATCTCTGTGAGGAAAGGGATGGATGAGGTTGCCATGGGGGCATGGGACCAGGCAACTGTTGGGGAGAACATTGAGGAGAGTTGATCAGTCTATTGGAAGTGATGAATTAAATGGAGGTAGTTGTGAGGGGAGATTATGAATTGAGGGCCATCCCAGGCTCTGAGTTTGAAGAAGTCAGTGAACACCCATCTCTAAGCAGCCAACATTTCCCGTGTCAACAAGTGACGAGACTTCATTAACATCAGAAGTGGTAGTTGTTCCTTCATGATTCTTATAACTTGTGACTCATCTAGAATTAAAGAATTTCCTAAACTGACGATGTTCTGGGATTATAGACTCATATACATTAGGTATAAGACTTTAGGGCTTCCCAGGTGTCACTAGTAGTAAAGAACCTGCCTGCCAGTGCAGGAGACATAAGAGACACAGGCTAGATCCCCTGGAGAAGGGCATGGCAAACCACCCCAGGATTCTTGCCAGGGGAATCCCATGGAAGAGGAACAAACAGGCTACAGTCCATAGGGTTGCAAACAGTCGGACATGACTGAAGCAACTCAGCACACACACGTGTATAAGACTTTAACCTTCTCAGAGTATCCCACATACTGATATCTGGGGGGTTCTGGGATTAGACAACGCAGTGTCAGTGAAAGAGGCATCTCTGGACCAATAGAAGGAGAGGGAGGAAGCAGGTACTAGGTCACTACACAGGAGAACTTTGTGGCACCAAAGCAATGGACTGCCTCTCAGGGGCAGTGAGGCACCCATCCTCCCCACCACCCCCCATCACTATTACTTTGAATGGTTAAGCAAATGCCAAGTCCTCTCTCCGAGATGTTATTGAGGGAATTCATGCCCTAGGAAGGCTGTTATGATGTGTGTCCTTTAAGTTTCCACTTCCTTAAACTCTATTTGAATACATGGTTGAAGCAAGAATGACCTCAAGAATGGATGATCTCCGCCCTCAAATATCGTAAGAGTTTCTGTAGGCAAAGAGAACAGGCTTGTCCTAGGTAGCTCTGAGGGAGGAGCAGCTGGAGGGGGATACAAGGGCAATTTACAGAGCAGCTTTCTCATAGAGATATCTGGACATGAAATTGGCCATTCAAGGAAGAGGTGGACTCAGAGAACCATTCAGTAGGCCATCAGTGGTGTCACAGCTCCAAGTAGAGTTGGATTGGATGGTTCTCAGGGCTTGCCAACTCTGAAATTCTATAATTCTAAGCTCCTAATGCCCAGAAAAGGGTTTTTTTCCTGCCTAGAAGCCCCAGCTGGGCCCACTTTACTAAGAAGCACCATGAGCTTGAAAATGGGCTGCTATGAGGGTCATCATTATCCCACTTTATGGAATTGTTTATCTGTTATTTTTCTCCATAACTCTTTCTGCCATCAACTAATAGACTGGAGGGATGGGCTATCTTACACTTCCAGTGTCTCTAGCACCTAACTGAAAGGCTGAAATAGAAGAGACACCCCAGGATGCTGTCAGTTAAATGAAAGAATCCTTTCTAAAAATTGACAAATACTAATTCTGTGTCCTAGATCTCGAGACAGATTTGTGGGAGACCCAAAGATGAACTCTACCCTCAACAACTCCACCTTGCACGCACGTATGCGTGCTGACAAAAAAAATTGTACTACAGTATTTCAAGGACATTTGAACATCGTAGTCAAAGGGCTCAGTTTAGTTGGAAAATCCCTACAAGAACATTTTTAGAGGCTAGTGCATCCAGCCACGATACACAGCCATGCTTGAAGCAGGCTCTTCCAGCTTACTCTTCCTATAGCTTCAGATTCGGGGGAGGAAGGTGGAAATGATCTTTACTACCACAAGTATGCATACTGTATGAAAGGGAGTAGCAAACTGTATGAATATTTGTTAAAAACAAGAGGCTCTGATGAGATGTCAGTGTGTTCTGACCATATTTCATGCTGCCCCAGGCTCTGAGATGCGCTGTCATCCCCATGGGCCGTTGGGTTCGTTGATAGAAACACAGGCAAGGCCCGTTCAGTGCACAGGGCAGCCTTCCCACTGGTGGGCTGTCCTCCCATCTCAGCCCCCCGTCTTGCCTCATTCTCAGCTCAGAGGCAAGGGCTTTAAAAGGCTTTCTAATGCCTTTTCCAAATGGAGAGCACCAAGGATAACAGCAGAGATGACCGTTAAGGCCAGGAGAGAAAGCATTTCGAGAGCCTGCAGAGACTGCCTGGAAGAGAGCTGAGCGCAGAGCCTGGCCATGGACCACCTGTTCTGATTTGTGGGGTCTAATTTGATAATTTGATGCAAGATCAGTAACTCACTCCAAAAAGAACTTATTTGCCGAGCACATTTCCCAGGGAGCACCACTGATTCTGCCAAAGAATTTCCCAGCACGCAAGGAGGAGGAGGAGTCCTTGACTTTCTCCTGCTCCAATCCCCAGGCGCTGTCGGGAAGTCCAACTTGGAGAACCTTTTGTACCGAGAAGAAAAGACTATAATCGGGTGTTTCTTTGTGGCTCTGGAATAAAGCAGCTTTTCATTTCCATGTCACATGAAGGGGCAAGTGTAGGACCGTCCAGTTTTGAAGGACTGACGAAGCTTTATTTAGGCCCTGAATATTTTCTTCGTTATTTTTAGTTTATGGCCGGCAGCACTTTAGACCAGGAGCCAGGATCAGGTGTGAAGGCTCAGTAGCTCACTGTTCAGACCTGGGGGGAATTTTATTTATTTAATTTAAATTTCCATTTAGTTAGTTACTTATTCTTGGCTGTGCTGGGTCCTCATTGCTGCACCAGCTTTTCTCTTGTTGCATCAAATGGGGGTTACTCTCTAGTTACAATATGCAGGCTTCTCATTGCACTGGTTTCTCTTGTGGAGCACGAGTTCTCGGTTGTGCAGCCTCAGTAGTTGTGGCTTCTGGGCTCTAAAGCTCAGGCTCAGTAATTGTGGCTCAGGGGCTTAGTTGCTCTGAGGCATGTGGGATCTTCCCAGACTGGGGATCAAACCTATGTCTCCTGCATTGGCAGGTGGATTCTTTACCACTGAGCCACCAGGGAAACCTGTGGGTGGGATTTTAAATTTTATGTATCAGACATTCACATGGTTCTTACTGTGCACCAGGTACTACTGTAACTGCTGTATAAATATCACTTAATCCTCATGACATTGCCATCAGGCGCTTCATAGCCCCATTCTACAGATGAGGAAACTGAGGCACAGAGAGATTGTAGTATTTGTCCGAGGTCAGATCAGGATTCTGCCTCCAGGGCCCATGCTTTAAACCTTAATGCCAAGGAGGCTTTGTCTTGTCTCTAGAAAACCCGTGGATTACTGTAGTAGGAGTTTGGGGCTAGGGTCTCCCTGACAGGCCAGTTGTAGAAGTGTATGAACTGGCTGTATTCCTGCTTCCTTAGCAAATTCCCTCCAGCCATCTTGCTGAATACCCTCCTCCACCTTTCCTTTTGCATTTGACATTGCCATTACCCCATTTTCAGTCCAACAGACCTCAGAGCAAATCCCTAGTAGAATCTCACTCAGGGACAGGTGCATCTCCTTTAAGAACAACAAACACCAAAGCACTTTTTAAATAAACCGAGTGTTGAATATTCATAGTACAGAAAGACTACTTTCCTCTACAAAAAAGACTTAATCTCAGGATTTCTTTAACTAGCACTAACATCCCACCCATGCTTTGAATTATTTGATTGTTAATCATTAATGACTTAACCTAGAAACTCCCACGTCCACTGTGCTTAAAGCCAAAGACCCACTGGGCCACTTGCCTGTGGAAAACTAATTAGAACGAAAAGTGGAAACAGGTCTGAAAGAAGCAGTCTCGGGAATACAGGATTCAGTCTTCATGCAACCTCCTTGGAAACACCTTGATTGTAAGCGCGAGAGCAGCCTGAGCGCAGCTCAGCTGCTCCAGGTGCTCCGCTCGGGGCAATAAGGCAAGCCTCATCCTTTCACCAGAGAGGGTCACGGTTTGCTTGTGGTCCCCAAAGTATGGTCCCTGGACCAGCCCCACTGGCAGCTGTGAAAAGCACTGCTGCTGCTGCTGCTAAGTCGCCTCAGTCGTGTCCGACTCTGTGCGACCCCATAGACGGCCTCCCACCAGGCTCCCCTGTCCCTGGGACTCTCCAGGCAAGAACACTGGAGTGGAGTGCCATTTCCTTCTCCAGTGCATGAAAGTGAAAAGTGAAAGTGAAGTCGCTCAGTCGTGTCTGACTCTTAGCGACCTCATGGACTACAGCCTACCAGGCTCCATGGAAAATNAGGCACTCCCTCCCTCCTTCACCACCCTCCCACCCCATCCCCACCCGTGCTCTACACTCCACACAGCAGCCAGAGGGGACCTGGTTAGCATGTCAGTTCCACCCTGCAGTGGCCAGTCCTGTCATGGGATGAACAGCCAAAGTCCATTCACATTAGCTCTTGGGCCTCATTTTCTCCCCCAGCCCCATGCTGTTTCCTGCACACACTAGGCCTGTGTGGGTCAGAAGTTGGGGTCCAGTGATCGAGGATGTCACAAAGCCCTCCAGGGGCTGTCTAATCCATTTGCCCTGCCCACATCCCCAGGAGGTACTGGGCAGATTAGTCACCTGCCACAGACACACACCTGGGCAAACAGGCAGAGAGGAGGTGCGTGGCTGTAAGATCTGGAGTCCGCTCCTCAGCACCTCAGCCCAAGGAGCCCATGGACCATAGTGCCACGCGCCCCATCGGGCCCATAGTCAGCACTCCATGTGTCTGTACCCCCACTGTCCTCTGGTACCTGTTATAAACAAGAAGACTGAAGCCGAGGCTGGCTCAGCCACTTACCAGGGTTACAGCCGGGGAGAGCTGGGAGCAGAGTCCCATGTTCTTGCTTCCACTCATCCCAACTCTGATGCCCATTCTAGTCTCCACACCAGAGAGGCTTGGAGGAAGGAGCTAGGCTGGGGGCTGGGGACCCAGCTCTAGGAGTTATTATTAGCCTTCTTAATTCCATACATTCAGCTTTCCATTTTTTTTTTTTTTTTTTTAACGCTGTTTCCATACTTAACTCGGTTTCCGTTCCAATTAAGCTCTCTGTGTGCTGCGGCCTCTCTCCTGCCAGGTTTAATTGCCCTTATTTAAATTCTTTAATTAAAAGTATTGTGTGTTTCCAGATCCTGTAGTTGTATTACACAAATAATTTAGATGACTGGACTGGTAAACCAAGCAACTTCGCCCTCCCCTGAGGGCGGGGCTGGCAGGGGCTCTCTGGTTGAGAACCTGCTAACAGGTGGTCCTGGTTCCTTCCTCCCCGCCCCCCCACGCCCATGCTCTACATGCCACACTGCATGTCCCCCACGAGGGACCCGGTTAGCATGTCCGTCCCAACCCACAGTGGCCAGTCCTGCCACCAGATGTAGAGCCAAAGTCCCTTCACACAGCCTGCCCCTCTCTCAGCTCCTGGTTGTCCTCTCCTCCCCTGACCCCATGCAGTTCCCTGCACACACCAGGCCTCTGTGGGTGCGGGAGCTTCATTCTGGGGCACAAGGCTCCCCAATGCAGACTCCTTTTTTCCTCCCTCACGCCTTGCCCAGCTCGCCCCTCCTCAGGATCACCCCAAGCATCTCCTGCTGCTGCAGCCTGCCTCCTGCTCACGAATCCTCCCAACCTGCTGGACTTAGTCTATCTGGGCTGCTAGTATAAAAAGAAGACCAGTGACTGGGAAACTTGAACAACAAACATTTATTACTCACCATTCTGCAGGCTGGAAAGTTCAGGATCAAGGTGCCAGCAGATTTGATGTCTGGTGAGAACCCTCTTTCACATGACCACCTTTTCACTGTGTCCTCACGTGGCCCAGAGAAAGAGATCCTCTCTCCTGTGTCTCTTCTTATAAGGGCACTAATTCCATCAGGAGGGCTCCACCCCTAGGACCTAATTCCCTCCCAAAGGCCCTACCTCCCATCACGCTGGGGATCCGGGCTTCAACACATGAATTTATAGGAGACACATTCAATCCACAGCACTGTTCTCCGATTTTTTTGCATAATCTTAGCACCTTTAACACAGTAAAGAATCTACTGTTCTCTCTTCCCCCTAGAATACAGTCTCCACAAAGAGAAAGTTCTCCTCCTGTTTAGTCACTGATATGTGTCAGTGGCCAGTAACTGTTCCCAGAATGTGATAGGCATTCATTAAATACTGGATGGATGGATAGAGCAATGAGTCACGTCTTTGCAGAGAACTCACAAAAGAATGAGATCAACCTGACTCCAGAGCCCCTGGGGCTCAGCGGGTGGCCTTCCTCCACCCTAAGCTGTGGCGCACCATCAGCTCTCAGTCTAGTTCACCAGCAGGCCTGGGCGGGGATGAATGGAGGGGAGCGTCTGGCCACTCAGCCTAGTGGGGAACAGTGAAGGCGGCAGACTCCCAGCCTGACTCTGCCACTGACTGACCATGTGGCCCAACTCTCTGAGCCTCAGTCTCCAATTCTACAAAATGGGGATAACTCCACTGCTCAGCGTTATTGTGAGGAACAGTTGGAACAGTGTGTGAAGCACTTAACACAGTGCCGGGGACGTGGGGAATGAGCCCTGGCCGTCACTACTTCTCTCTCAAGGCAGAGCCTGCAGGTAGAGGTAAGGATAGCAACCCCACCAGGCTGCCCCCAAAGGTGCTGAGCTCACTGTAAAGGGGCTGAATAGAGAAAAGGAGTCTCCACAATTGTGGCAAATTGAATCTGCCTAGTAATGGGGTGAGATTCCAGGGTTTGCTCAATGACAGAGCTTGAGGTCTGGGAAGGAAGACAGGAGGGAGACTGGCCAGTGACCAGCACAGCTGCACATCAGAGAGTGGGCTGGCTCCTCTCTCCATAGCCCACATCTGTCCCAAGACGCATACCAGGCCTCCAAGGTGGCCTGACTACTCTGTTCTGGAAGATCCTCCCTCAGAGCCTCGGAGAGAGAGCTCTCTTGGCCTCATTCTCCACCCTCAGGTCCAGATGCCCTCACTGAGGCTGTGTCTTCTTCACAGCCCTGCTATTGTCCTGACTCCATTTCTCCCACAGCCTTCCCGGAGGCCACTCAGGCTGTTTCTGCCTCAGGGTCACCATGCTTCCTGTGTCTTGGGTGCTGAGAGTACGTCTGGGTCAGGGTAGGGCCTGGGAAATGCCATATTTGAGTCTCTGAAGGAACACTCTGCTTCTCAAAGACCTCTGCCCCACCTCCCTCTCTGGGCCTTGGCATGGTGCCCCTGAGGAAGGCTTAGAATGTACCCGAGTGGCTGGCAGGAAAGGAGAGGGCTGTGGACGCCTCTGTTTTGGACAAGTTTCTACTTCAGTGGTCTGGGCTTGGCGAAGCAGCCTCACGGTTGGCAAGGCCCGTCCTGGCCTTGAGGACATCCCGAGCTGCCAGAATCTCATCTGTCCCCCTTTTCTGCGTGTTGTGCACTTTTTCTGGAGCCCCAGTCCTGACACCGTGAGTAGCCTCACATCCATCTGTCGTGTTATAGCTGTTAAAGGGGTTGCCCATCAATGCTTCTGCTCATTCTTCAGTCATCAGGACCAAAGTTTCCATCTGGCCCTGGAGAGAAAGGGAGCAGAAGGGCAGAGCAGCTTGCCCCAGGCAGAAGCATCTTTGTCCAGGCCTCGTCTCACCACCCGAATCACCAGCAGACCGTGTGATTAGAGAGCTGGGCTGGTTGGTTTTGTGCCCATCCTGCCTGAGCTCTCCTCCAGCCTCATAGAGTAAGACACCCCACCAGACTGCCAGGAATCCAGGAGGATCGGGGGGGGAGGCTGGCCCAGGCCCACAAAGCACTAGACCCAGCCTGGGTATGGGCAGCAGAGCGCTCGGGCCTCGGAAACCTGAGCCTGGTGGAGTGACTGGCTGGCCTCGCTTAGAGCAGGTGTCACAAGGGATTCCTCTGGATTCAAAAGCCAAGATTTTGAGGGACAGGGAGAGGACCCAAGGCGGAGCACAGCTTCTGAAGATACGACTCGAGGCTAGCCAACAAAGTCACCCAGCAGGGCTCGGGAGCGTGGTGTGGCCACCAAAGTGCAGAGTCCTTGGCTATGTCCAAGGAGCCTCTTGTCCAGTGGAGACGAGGTGGGGCCCCTCTGCTCCGTGGTCAGTTCTAAGTGACACACAGCCACTGGAGTTTGTCCACAGGAGGGCAACCAGGGTGGGAAAATGAAACCGGATTGTCTCACAAGGAACTGGAAATATTTCACCTGGTAGAGAATGGAACTAGGGGGGACTGTGGGCCCCATCGGTAAAGGAGAAGGTGGAGAAGAAGGGGCCCACCCGCCTCTGGAAACCTCAGGGCACAGGCTGGGGCCCCTTGCTGGTTGCCCCCAAGACAACAATTTTCCTTCAGTGGAGGAGAATTCTCCCAAGATGGAGCGGCCCAGGGAAGAGTGCCCAGCTAGGAGAGAGGAGAGTTCAATCAGCTTGCAGGTGAGAGTGAGAGGGCCAGCCTTCCACATCTCTTCCAACACAGGGACCCAGGGGCCTTTCCGAGCCCTGGCCCGGTGGCCCATCATCCCTCGCCCCTCAGAGCCCAAGCCTGGGGGCTTCTCTCTGGCTGCACCTCTGGGCCCCAGGCGAGCTGCCTCTGTTGTGCCGTCTCTCCACTCTCAGGATCAGTGAGTCCCTACTCTCCTCAGGGGAGGTGCTGGGGTCGGGGCACGCGGGGAGACACGGCTTTGCTCCCTCAAATGCTTCTAAGGAGGTTTGCAGTCCCCGGGCCATCTCCCACACACAGGAAATGGGGGGGTCCTACAGCCCCTCCCGGACACACATATAAAACACACTCCTTACCCCTCTGCCACCCTGGCTCCTTCACCTGCTCTTCAAAGTCCCTCTGAGAGAGCTGGATCTTTCTTTTAATTTTTTTAGCTGAAGAATAACATATATGCAGATAGAACCATCCAAACATACATACCAAAGTAAATGTTCAACTCTATAATTTAAAACAAAGCCAACATTTAGGTAGCCGCCAGCCAGGTCTGGAAATAGCACACTCCCCACTCCCAAGAAGCATCCTTTGGTCTACTGTCAATCATTTTCCCCCTCACCCCTCCCCAAGATACCCACCCCCGACTCTGAGTCTGTGGTCTTATTTTGCCTGTTTGGAAAGTGTGTATAAGTCTAATTGTGTATGTGTTCTTTGTCTGTCTTCTTTTGCTAGCATTGTATTTGTAGGATTTGTCCTTAATGGATGGAGCTCGGGTTTGATCATTTTTAAGGCTGAGTACAAGTTATGTGAATAACCACAAGTTATTTATCCATTGTACTATTGATGGACATTTGGGTGGTGTCCAGGTTGGAGCTTTTATAAACCATGCTTCAGAACCGGTGCAGACAGTTCTTCTGGATACCTGCCTGGGCATGGGATCGGTGGGTCTCAGGGCTGTGTATTCTCAGCTGCAGGAGATACTGCTCATTTCCCAGGTGGTTGGAAGAACTGTGTTCTCTTGAGGTGTCAGTGGTCGCCTTGGGGACAATAGTGGCCAAGGGGATGGCTTCCTTACAGAAGAGGAGTGTGTCCCCCTCTATCACAGGGTGCGGTTCGCTGGGCTGGGCATGAGGGCAGCTGGGGGTGCACTACAGAGTCCTGCTTGTGGAGGGGCGGCAGTTAGAAGACTGGTGCAGTTGTCCAGGTGACATCTGCCTGAACCAGGGCAGGTGTGATGGCATGAGGATAAGGGGGTCATCACAGGGTATCAGCAGGAATTGGTAGGACTTGGTGCCTGGTCATTACTGGGGAGAAGCAGAGGTGTCGGTGGAAATGCTTGGTTATTGCTGAGGTGGGAAGCAGAGGAGGAGTAGATTCTGGGGGAAAGTGAGTTTCCATATACTTGAGTCCATATACTCCAGTACCATGAAGCTCCAGGAGGCCAACTTATAAGAGCCTGACTGCTTGAGAGGCCAGAGTCGGGCTGAGCACATCTTTGATGAAGCTCAGAGATACTCCGAGTCTGGACCCTCACCCAGGTGCTGGCCAGCAGCCTCAGAGTGTCCAAGGCCTGCAAGGATCTCACTAAAAGCAAAAATTGGAGGTTTCTTTTTTGCTGCTGTAGAACTACTTTAAGAAGCAGAACCTCCCTTCTTTCAAGGGCTTTGAGCATAAACTGAGTCTACGTGGCTACAGAACCTTCTGGGACATCAGCAGCATAGAGGGAAACCACGCATACCCAGGGCTGACCGAGCCCAGGGCCGTAAGACAGGATCTAGGGGCCTGGGTTTGGTTGAGGCCAGCACTGATGACTCCAGAGGTTCAGTTGGGAGCAAGGACCCTAAAAGCAGGAGGTCCTGGGCCTCTAGTGATGCTCACATTCAGGCCAATCATGGGGCGGTCCCAAGGAGCTAGGA
Organism: Neotragus moschatus; assembly: GCA_006410615.1. Taxonomy (NCBI): domain Eukaryota; kingdom Metazoa; phylum Chordata; class Mammalia; order Artiodactyla; family Bovidae; genus Neotragus; species Neotragus moschatus. The sequence continues at coordinate 2,806,306 of SJYA01002274.1, read as the reverse complement.
TTTGCAGAACAAATGGGGAGCAGGGCCCAGCCCCCATGGTAGGCACAATAGAAGCAAACCAGCATGCCACACGCAGCTAGGTAGATGGAAGCTGGATTGGGGGCATTTCTGTCCTCTTTCCCAACAAAAGCCTAGGGCCCTGTGAAGAAAACAGAGGCACCGCGTTCCATCTTGGGGAGGAAACCAGTACCTGGAGATGGGGAGCCTCAGGCTCTGTGGGCATGCTGACCCCAGACCTCCTGCAGCCTCCCAGGATCCCACATGTCTGCACCCACAAGCAATCCCCACCAGCCACTGGGCCTGAGGATCCCCCACACCCTCTGACACCCTCTCCACCCTGGCTCCTAGGGAGGCCCCATTCAGAACCGCAAGTCCAAGCGCTGTCTGGAGCTGCAGGAGAACAACGAAGCGGAGTTCGGCTTCCAGCTGGTGCTGCAGCGGTGTTCGGGCCAGCACTGGAGCATCACCAACGTCCTGAGGAGCCTGGCTTCCTGACCCCTCCAGGAGCTGCCCCCACACCCCGCCCCTTTGCTACTGTGTAGCACCTGCTGCAATGCTGCCTGCTGTCCGTGTGGGGGTGTTTGGAGCCTGGGGAACCAGGTTGGTGGGCCCCCGAAAGAGCTTTGTATTTCCTATTCAATTTTCATGGAGTTTATAGAAAGATACCGAATGGTGGGTGAGGGTATAGTATCATAAACTATTTTGCAACTGTAAATAGGGAACACGTGGAAAATATTTATAACTGACAATAAAATACCATTGATTAAGAAAAGGGGTGTTGCAGTCATTTGGTGGAGATTTAGGCCTGGCTCTTCTGAACTTGGAGCCCAAGATGTGGCTGTGTTTGCTTTCCCTGCTCCCATGCCTGAGAAACGAGGCTTTAAGGCTGTGCAGACAGTGGGAGCTTGTTGTGCAAGCTGCCAGCTTTCTCTGTTGGGCAAGATGGGCACCTTGACCTCAGGGTCACCTCCAGAGAGAGGGTTCCCTCTGCCTCCACAAGACACCTTAGTCCTTCGTCCTGAGAAACCAGGAAGGCTCGTCAGCCACTGGGCTTCGGACCACACTGCTCTCCGGAAGCCACTGCCTTCACCTCCCAAAGCTGTCCACGGCTTAGGCTCTCAGCAGTGAGACTTGTGATAGCAACTGCCACGTCCAGCTGCTGAGACCATTAACTCCTTCCATGAATCATGGTGCATTAGTTTCCAGGGGCAACAACGTGCCACACACCAGGTGGCTTAAATAGCTGTCGTCACACGGTTCTGAAGGCTAAGAGTCTGAAGTCGGGGTGTCAGCTGGGCTGGCTCCTTCTGCGAGCTGTGAGGAGAATCAGATCCAGGCCTCTCCCCGAGCATCTAGAAGCCTCAGGGGTTCCTTGGCTTGTAGGTGGCCGGCTTCCCCCTGCATGTTTCCTCCCTCCCCGTGTCATCACCCCTACCCCTTCTGTGCTCGCCCGGATCACTTCCTGAGTGCCAATCTCTAGCCCTGTTTCTGGGAGAAGCAGCTCACAGCCACTCCCTCTGCACAAGGGCCCCCACCCATGACACAGTGATACTCAAATCCCCGTCTGTGCCTGGACCTCTCCTCTGCGCCCCAGGTCCAGTCTGTGCTGATGGGCCCCGGGCAGCTGGATGGCTGTCCCTTGGACGGTGCTCATCTGACGTGCAGAAAACAGACCTGTCACTCATCCTTCCAGGCCCACCCAGGTGGCCAGCATCACCCTCCCCCAGGTGCTCACACCAGAGTCCTCTGCCTCTAACCTCCCTGCTCCTCACTCCCATAGCTTGTCAGTCCATCATGGCAGTGATGCCTCTTCAACAGCCCCCAAATCCCCTCCCTGGGCCCCCTCATCACACACGAGGGCCTGCCTCCCTGTCCCCAGCCTCCCTCCATTCTCATCTCTCCTCCCCTCCACACTAGTTTTCAAGGAGTCTTTCTGAAATGCAAATAGGATGAGATTTTTTTCCTGGCCTTCAGTGGGTCTCACCAAAGACAGTAAACACCTAGTCAAGATACCAGACTCAGAGCTTCCTCCTGCAGTGAGTCCAGGGGCCAGGTGTTGGAAGCACCCAGGTTAGGGGCCTTACACACGGGTGGTTGTGAGTGCAAGAAGGCCTGGCTTCCTGGCTGTCACCCTCACTGGACGCCTGTAGCCCTAGTCCACCCTCTAGGGACGGTGGTATCCAATGGCTTCTTCCCTTCTTTGGGGGAAGTTTTTCTTGGTGTATGTACTAGTTTGCTAGAGCTTCTATAACAAAATACCATAGAGCAGGTGGCTTAAACAGCGGAAGTGTGGTGTTTCACGTTCCTGGAGCCCAGAAGTCCAAAATGAAGGTGTTGGCAGTATTGATTCCCCTGAGGGCTGTGACGAAAGGGGGTTTGCCAGGCTTTGCTGCCTAGCTGGCAAATAACCATCTTCTCTCTGTGTCTTGTTTACAAATTTCTCTTTCTTATAAGGACACCATTTGTACTGGATTAATGTCCATCCTAATGACCTCATTTTAGCATCAGTACCTTGGTTAAGACCCCATCTCCCAAACAAGGTAACATTCTGAAGTCGACTTCAACAAATGAGTAGGGGGCACAATTTAAGTCCTAACAGGGCAGCAGAGGAGGGTGAAGAGCAGACCCCAGGCCCCAGAAGGCTGTCTCCCCTTGAGCCCATTTTGCCCAGCAAGTCCTGCCTGTGGGGCAGCCCAGGTGTCTCAGCCTCCACAGGGTAGGTCCTAAACAGGTGACAGAGGCTTTGCTGAAGGACCTGGGATGTTCATCATGGCCCTCTGTGTCTACGCACTTCTAAGGGAAACTGTCCCAACCACAGCCCCAGCAGTGACCCCACTTGTACCATGACTAGGTTCCCCCCATCATAGCTGATCGGACCTGACCTGCGGGCAGGATCCAGAGACTGGTCAACGATGGATGACAACACAAGACGGTGAACTGGGCTGATCACATTCTGCCTGCAAACTGGCACCGTGACACAGTTGGTGAAGAAGGCCAGGAGCCACGAGCACACACAGAGGTGAGCCCCAGAGGGCTGAGTGGGCCAGAGCCTATGCGTGCTGAGGTTGAGAGGGGGAAGCCAAAGCAAGCGGAGGACAGAGGGATGCTGGTGAACAGAGGCAGCCGTCCCAGCCCATGGAGCTCTGATGTGGCCATGACACAGACGGGGATGACAGACAGCCCCCCTCACCCCAGACCCAACCCGCTCACGTGCTGCTGACTCTTGCCCCTGCTCTTTACAACAAACAAGACTGACTGCCAGAAGCAGGGTGTAAAGATTTCAGACATCAGAGTCTACTCATGCACAGACCTTTAATTGTGTGTGAACGCACACACAATCCCTACAACTGCTGTGCACACAAGTAACAGGGAGGCACGCGTTTGCACCTTCAGTGTTTGCATGCACATGCACAGGCTTCGCACATCCACGTGTGCATACGTGGAGTATGCAGTATGTCACACACACACACACACACACACACACACTGACCCCAACTGGGAAAGTTATTTCTGTTCACGCTCCAAAAGTCTTTCTACAGGAACAAGGCTGCCATGATTTAACGATTTAACATGGTGCCGGTGAAGTAGAGGTTACTGGAAATCAGAGCCCTTTTATTCTTGTCATCTCCTTCTAAACGCAGACAAGCGATCCAAGGGAGTTCTGAGGCAAGACAGAAACTCCCTGGCCTTAAGAGTCTGGCTTTGCTTGCTTTCTTCATGATGGGAAAATAAGGGCGGGACAGAGTCACCCAAAACTTGTGCTCAGCCCTGCTCACTCTCCAGCCCTGGGCACCCAAGAGGAGAGAGGGGAAGACGGTGGGCACACCTCCAGGGCCCGATCCCACGAGACCCCTACTGCCTGGCTCTGGCCTCTGTCCATCTCTCTGCCCACAGACAGGAACTCTGTCTTTCCTCGGTGCTTTACCAACTGACTGGCCAAAAAGGGCCTCGGGGGCATTAGCCCTAATGTGGATTTTTTTCAGATTACACAGTGTGGTCACACCTGGGAGCAGACTTTAAAGATCGTCATCACATAATGCCTCTTCTCTCTGTTAAACCTTCTCATCACTGTACCCAGAGGAGGGGGCCCAGACCCATCCCTGGTCCCCACAGGGAGAAGCTAAGGCCAGAGGTGGGTTCATGGTTGTGTGGCCTGGGACTCTGAGCTCAGAGTCCCCTCCAGCCCCCTCCAGCCTCAGCCTAGTCTCATGCTCTGCTCTCACCGTCTTGATAATTTCTGAACAAGGGGCTTGTATCTTTTGTACTGGGCCCAGCAAAGCATTCAGCAGATTCTGCTTGTGACACAGCATTTCTTGTAGAAAACACCCAGAATCCAGTCCCTGGCACAGAACCTTCTCCCAGGAGGAGCCAGTCCTGGTGAGAGAAGCAGCTGAGCCCAGTGGCCTAAATTCAGAACCAGTCTTGGTTCCCCACCCCCACCCCTCCCTGTCCTCTTCCAGGTGACCTTCCCTTCCTTGCTGCCGCCACCCTCACAGGGGGCGCTGTGCTGTGTCTGAAGGGCGCACTCAAATTCTGCCCCTGGGTTCCTCGGCGAGCAGCACCAAGATTTCCAAAAGGGATTGAACTACTAAAGGGACTATCCAAGGAAGTGATCCCTTGAGCAAAGAGGAGCACAGAGGCTGTTTTCCCAGTGCTTTCTGCTCACCTAAGATGTTCTTCTCACACTTCATCCATCTTCAGCTCCTGTCCATGGAAATGCCCCTGGTATAACTGGACCCCCCGCCAGTGTGTGCCTGTATTCAGTCGCTCAGTCCTGTCCGACGCTGTGACACTATGGACTGGAGCCCACCAGGCTCCTCTGTCCATGGGATTTTCCAGGCAAGAATACAGGACTGGGTTGCCATGCCCTCCTCCAGGGAGTCTTTCCTACCCAGGGATGGAACCCACGTCTCTTGCATCTCCTGCCTTGCAAGCTGATTCTGTACTGCTGAGCCCCCAGGGAACCTCCAGCCACTATGCCATATCACCTCCCAACTGCCTGGCTGCCTTCGCATGATATAGAATCTCCCTGGGATGTGACACGGTCCCCTGGAACCAGCCTCGTGGGGCTCCACATGCTGCCAGAGCTGTAAACACCACCCCCTGTTTCATTTCCCTGGTGAGCCTGACCTTCCACATGTGACCACGGTGAGAGTGTGATTAATGAGCCAATTACTTCTGTGGAAGACATTGTGCAAAATAAATAGCCCATTTCCCTTCAATTTACAGTTTTAATAAATAAATAGTGCTCCGTGCTCTGGTTTTGTTTATGGCTGCTCATACCTGAAAGTTTGTGATGAATCTTTGCGTTGTTCATTTCCAAAATTAATCAGATCTGCCAGATGACTCTGAAATATAGGACTGCATTTGTCCTTCGATGTTAACAGCAAGACAGGCAGGTGGGGCCCCAGGAGGAGGCAGGCCGAGGGGAAGGGTAAACAGAGGGCAGAATGATTAGAGCTCTGGAGCCCTAGCCCTGGAGGCCCAGTGCCCACACGTGGAAACTATTGTCAGGGAGGCTCAGAGTGTAGGTTCACAATTAATGCTTCAAAGAAAATCACCAAGAAGGACAAGGATAGAGGCGTGGCAGAAACTTCTTTCCTCTGCTTCAAACTTGGGTAGATTGGCCAAAGTGAACAGTGTGCCCAAACTCCATCAAATGGACCAAATCTTAAAAGGACTTCACCTCCTCTCCAGGGGTCATGGGTGGTTGCAGAGCCATGTACTCAACTGGATGTCTTTTTCAGGTCCCTCTGTGCAGGCACAGGGCAGAAGGGCAGAAGGGCAGGCATCTCTTGTGGGATGCTCACCATCTGAAAGTTGTCTTGGGTGGGTGGTAGATCACGAGGGTTCAACGTGATCAGAAGTAATAGACATTCAACAATCAAATATTCACGATGTACATTTACTGTCTACACACTTTGATGTACGTCTAGTAAAGTCTCAATGTAGGTTGTGAGGTTAATATTAAGCATTCATTTTACAGATGAGGAATAGAAGAGGTTCCAAAGAGTTCGGTTACTTGCACAAGCTCTTGGAGCTAGTAACTGAAAGAGTTCATATTCATACCCAGGTCTTCAGTCTCCAAGAGCAGTATTGCTGTATTTCATACAGATATGATCTGTCTGTGAGAATACAAGTTAGTTTTTCTTTGACATTGGTGTGACTGGGCCTCTTTACGTTCCCTTCTACATGTGTTTTATCCCCATCAAATAATTCTTCAGAGGATCCCCACGGACCCCTTGAAATGATCAGAGCCATGTACTCAACTGGATGTCTTTTTCAGGTCCTGTGCTGTGCCTCCTGTGAGACTATGAGCATCTTGAGGGCAGCAGCATCACTTAATCTGTCTTGTAGCCCTCTCTCCTGGCACAGTGCCTGGCATGCATGTGTGAATTCATTCAGCACCTATGCACCAATCATCCCCTGGGTGCTGTGTGCTGGGGACACAACAGTGAATTAAAAGAGACACAGCCACTACCTTTACAGAGCTTACACACTAGTGGGAAAGACAAGTGTTAATCACATAATTGAATAAATAATATGAAAGTGAACTGTAGTTAAGTATTAAGAAGGAGATAAGAGTTGGGTGCTGAGGAAGTGACATCTGAGCTGAGTGATGTTACGGAGCAATAACTGGAGGATAGAGACATGTCCTTCCATCCTGGGGACCAGCACATGGAGAGACAGGTGAGGGGGCCTATGGACAGCTCACACAGGAGGGTCTGAAAGAATGAGGGGCAAAATAGGAGAGTGGAGTAGGTGATACCCTACCATGAAGGCCTTTGCAAGCTTTGCTAAGGATGGAGCCTTTATCCTCAGGATGAGGGAAGCCACTGAAAAGTTTTAAGCAGGCAGGTGACATGATCAGAGCTGCATTTGTTTGGAGGAGGGCAAGTCCTTTCCCAGGCAGATCAAGGAGGAGGTAGGGATGATGATAGCTTTGACCAGGGTCACAGCAGTGAAGATGGAGAGAAGAAATTCCAAGGTCACAGAGCAGGTAAAGTAGATGGATCACAGCGGTGGTTGAATATGGAGCATGAGGAAGAAACGGTATAAAGGGCACCACTCCCTGGGATAAGAGTATGTCATGAGGATCCATTTGGAAAGCAAGATCCTGAACTTAGTCTCAAGTCTATCAGGAGTTTGAGGACCCTTCAAGCTCCCCAGAACGAGATGTCAGGAGAATGTGACAACCTGACAGTGGGATTTGTGGGTGCGGGGTGTGCCCAGGGCAGGGGATTAACAGTGTGTCCTAAACTAATGTTCTCAGCTTCTCTCTCTCTTCCACCACTTCTTTTCATCAAGAGATAATGATGATGGTCCTTAGGAAATGTAGACACAGACATGACTCACCTTGGATAGTGGCTTCAGAAGGAGGTGGCTCCATAAACCCAGGTCATTACCAACTGCCAGGCGCACAGAGTTTTACAGCTCACATGGGGCTCTAACTCATTTGAGCTTCACAATAACCTGGGATTATTACCTCCATTTGAGGTTACAAGGTTTGTCCTGAGAAATCATGTATTAGATCAAGTGTAAGCTACTTTCTTATTATCATCTGCCTTCTGGAAGAATTGAAACTGCAAAAAGCTTCCCTTATGAGACACATGAATCCAATCCAGTCTACACACATCCTTGAGCACAAATTTAAAAGGCAAAGGAAAGGCTACAAAGACACGTAAGAAAAAAGCCCCTGCCCTTGAGATCATAGACCAGAAAACAAGAGCCCCAGCTGATTGTAACACACGAAACAATGTGGGAGAATACCATAGAAGATTCATTTAAAGAAAAGTTCTCTTGTTATAAAAAATAATGTCTCGTGTAAACAAATACATAATATAGAACTGTAAAAGAAAGTGAAAGAGCATCCAAGTCCCACTCTGAGGCACCCATGCCATTGTTCTGTCTGTTTAACTTTGGCGGGTGCTTGAGAGTGGACTTTTCAGTTCCATTAGTCAATACATGGCCTGTTTGAGCTGGTTTTAGTTGGAGTTTTTGTAACATGCAATCAAAAAAATCTTGATTAATAAGGTTATTTTGAGAATTCAATCAATTAAAGAATACAAAGTACTTAACACTGTACTTCGAGTATAGTCAAGTACTCAAAAAACATTGCTGCTGCTGCTGCTAAATCGCTGCAGTTGTGTCCGACTCTGTGCGACCCCATACACGGCAGCCCACCAGGCTCCCCAATCCTGGGAGATTGGGGATTCTCCAGGCAAGAACACTGGAGTGGGTTGCCATTTCCTTCTCCAATGCATGAAAGTGAAAAGTGAAAGTGAAGTCTCTCAGTCTTGTCCGACTCTTAGCGACCCCATGGACTGCAGCCCACCAGGCTCCTCCATCCATGGGATTTTCCAGGCAAGAGTACTGGAGTGGGGTGCTGCTGTTATTTGTATGGTTTGATCTATTGGATTGGTGGGGCCAGGCACACAAAAGGCTGTTTACATAAAATACTGAGGAGCTTCCTGGGAGAAGATTAATCCCAAGAGAAGAGAAATCCAAGCACCTAAGATTCAGTATGAAAGCATTAGTCAACAGGACACAGGAGCGAGTCTGAGGACAGCCTAGTGTCTGCCAGTCTGCGGTTCCTCCCTGGCCAGCTCTCCCCGAAGCCCGGGCACACAGCGTGCGGAGGACGGTGGCTGAGAGGGACCAGGGGGGGCCTGGGAGTGGCCCCTCACACGTGTGTGCGCGTGCTCAGTCGTGTCCGAGTTCTTATGACTCCACGGACAGCAGCCCACCAGGCTCTTCTGTCTCTGGGATTCTCCAGGCAAGAATATTGGAGTGGTTCCCCTGCCAGGGGATCTTCCTAATCCCTGGGAAGAGAGACGGGAAGTTTCTACTCCCCCGCGTGCTCTCTCGAGGTTGGCCGCTAGCATGGCCCAGCACAGGAAGGAGAGGGACGCTCTCTCCTGCTCAGCCATAGAGGACAGGGACCTTGTCACCTGGAGTCATCCCATGCTGAAAGGTCAGTCAGGGCTAGTTTGCTCTGCGGNGCTGTTATTTGTATGGTTTGATCTATTGGATTGGTGGGGCCAGGCACACAAAAGGCTGTTTACATAAAATACTGAGGAGCTTCCTGGGAGAAGATTAATCCCAAGAGAAGAGAAATCCAAGCACCTAAGATTCAGTATGAAAGCATTAGTCAACAGGACACAGGAGCGAGTCTGAGGACAGCCTAGTGTCTGCCAGTCTGCGGTTCCTCCCTGGCCAGCTCTCCCCGAAGCCCGGGCACACAGCGTGCGGAGGACGGTGGCTGAGAGGGACCAGGGGGGGCCTGGGAGTGGCCCCTCACACGTGTGTGCGCGTGCTCAGTCGTGTCCGAGTTCTTATGACTCCACGGACAGCAGCCCACCAGGCTCTTCTGTCTCTGGGATTCTCCAGGCAAGAATATTGGAGTGGTTCCCCTGCCAGGGGATCTTCCTAATCCCTGGGAAGAGAGACGGGAAGTTTCTACTCCCCCGCGTGCTCTCTCGAGGTTGGCCGCTAGCATGGCCCAGCACAGGAAGGAGAGGGACGCTCTCTCCTGCTCAGCCATAGAGGACAGGGACCTTGTCACCTGGAGTCATCCCATGCTGAAAGGTCAGTCAGGGCTAGTTTGCTCTGCGGGAGCCAAATCCCCAAATAAATGTTTAGCCTCCTTGAGACTAAGCATTGGACACAAGCAGTCTAAGGGGGAAACAAAAATACAGGTTCTACCTCAGGGGCTAATTTTCTAAAGAAAAAAAGTATGTAGGTAGATATATGTGTATAAATGTATGTACGAGATTCCCAGGTGGCACAGTGGTTAAGAATCTGCCTGCCAATGCAGGAGACGCGGGAGACCTGGTTTCGACCTCTGGGTTAGGAAGATTCCCTGGCAAGGGAGCCAGTCCAATATTCTTGCCTGGAGAATCCCAGGGACAGAGGAGCTGGCGGGATACGGTCCACAGAGTCACAAAGAGTCAGACACGACTGAGCACTGCACACGGTAGGCGGTAGGTGCCCCACAGAGATGTATCAGATGGTTCCATCTAGAAGCGTGGGAACACAACAGCTCCTCTTCACTTCAACTTTGGGTTTTTACTTCCAACTCCAAGAAAACAGATGAAGTCCCATTTGGCATCCTATCTCCCAACAATAGATCCTTGACCTAGATACTGAACAGTGGGTTCTCCAGGAATCTGGCATCTTGGTACAGTCCCAGAAACTCTGGACACAGAGGGAATGTATGTGTCAGCTGAGATGTTTGAGCTGCTCCACACCCAACTGTACACCTGTGATAACCCCCATCAGTGAAGCTTGTCTGTATGTGGCTCCCCTTGAGACTCAACCAGGCTCCCCATCGCTGCAGCTGCCTTGCCTCACACAGACACCTGAGGTCCCTGGGAGTCACCTGGGCTTCCCAGCAACCCGCTGTCTCTGTCCGTTGCTGATCCGTGTGAACTGTGCTTGGGGAGCCTCGTACGCAGTTGTCCTTGGTACTAGACATGATCCTCAAATTTTAGACTCTACCAGTGCTCTCAGCACACCAGCTGCCTCGGGCACTCACCTGCCTCCAAAGCAGAAGGCCACACATGGGATGATAACATCGTTAGGAGTGGACAAGGCCTGCCAGTTGCAGAGTCAGCTCTGCTTGGGGGCGACCCTACGAGATGCGGGGTTTCTTGTCTGTCACTGTGGCCATGCTGATGGCGCATCTTCAGCTCCCCTAAACGAAGAGATGGCTGTTTAGCTGCAATCTGAAAACCCAATTTGGGAACACAAATGCCATGGCTCCAGCCTCACTGGTAGGAATTATGGCTCTTGAATCAGGCACAATCTGAAAAATAAGTGAAACTGTCGACACAGAGAAATGTGTTTTAAAACATGACGTGATCTACGGTTAAAGCCTGTGAATTCTGCATCCACCTCAGAAATATTCCACTTTCAGAGCAATTTACTCACTAACTAGCTCTCTCTTGAATGGACCATATGTCTTTTTCATTACCGTGTCAGTCCTGCCTCCGTTGGCAGCCATTCCCAACTGCTGGGCCCACTGATTCACCATCCACAGGCCCAAACATGCCCAGGTCCTGGGCCCTGATTCACAGAGACCCATTCGGCCCTCCCTCTGTGCTCATCTTGGTCCCTGATGCAAATTCCCATCCCAGTCACTGTGAGCGCTGAAGTCTTACCTTATTTACTTTATTTACAGCACAGATGTACGGTGACTGTGGTACCTGCCAGCTTCCTGCCGTGTGGACTGGAGGTAGCGTCTATTTCCCGTCACTGTGCTGTGCTGAGATTCACTCACTGGTTCATGCCTTCATCCATTTACTCAATAAATGATCATAAATCACCCGCTAAGGCCACATACTTTTCTGTGCCCTGCAGACACGGTGGTAAACAAGAGAACCTAAGCCCTCCTCTTAGGGTGCTGGGCCAGGACAACCGCATGAGGCCCAGCTCAAGACAAACATGGTGTCCTGGCTTCCCTCGTGTGCCGAATGGGGTGGTCATGAGGCAAAAACTTGTGGCCAAACAGCCTTAGCCACAGTTGAGGGAAGTGGCTGCCACTGGGAGTCCCCTGTGAAGCTGAGTTTCCTGTGACTTGTGCGCACAGTCACCTGTATGTCACACTACATGGCTACCCTGTTAAATACTTAGTCTGCCCCCACCCCCAGCCAACAGTTTCAGGAGTCTGAGCCGGTGTCTGCATCACCTAGTCTGTCTAGCCCACAGACACAGGTCGCTCTGCCAGTCTCTCTGGATGGGAACAGCCACCTATCGCGCTGTCTCGTGTTGCTGTGCTCTCCCCACAGTAGGTGCCCTTCTTTCACCCATGCAGGCCTTGGGTAGATGTGGATGCTTGTCCCCTGGTCTGAGTCCAGCATCCCAGGCCCTCACAGCTGATTTCCCAAGTCTAGTCCTAGGAGATGTTTGTAAGTGTGGTTGGACCAAATAGTTTGGCTACACCAGCCCACCAGCCCACCAGCCCAGGGCTTTCTGCTCACAGGTCCTGCCAGTGCTGGCCCCCTCCATTCAGTTCCCTGTTGCTTTCCCCATGGTCACTTTCATAGGCTGGGTGGCATCTGTCCATAGCCACTTCTGAGACTGCACCAACGAGAGAAGAAAACTAAGGCCTGGACCAGCAGAGACACGATCCAGAGTCTTCCTGGGGGTACAAAGCTGGGCCACAGAGTTGGCAGGAGTAATCACAGATGTCCTCGGAATAGATACCTCTATGGTGCATACATGCTAAGTCACATCAGTCATGTCTGACTCTGTAGCCCTCCAGGCTCCTCTGTCCCTGGGATTCTCTAGTCAAGAATATTGGAGTGGGTTGCCATGCCCTCCTCCAGGGGATCTTCTCCACCTAGGGATCAAATCCAGGTCTCCTGCATTGCAGGCAGATTCTTTACCACAGAGACACCAGAGAAGCCCACCACTATGGTACCAGGCTCGAAAAGCTAGTCCAAAAGCAGGTGAGACTGGCTGGTGCCCAAGCAGGAAATTCTCAGCTGAAATCAAAATCTGATTCAGTTCAGTTCAGTCGCTCAGTCATGTCCGATTCTTTGTGACCCCATGAATCGAAGCACGCCAGGCCCTGTCCATCACCAACTCCCAGAGTTTACTCAGACTCACGTCCATCGAATCCGTGATGCCATCCAGCCATCTCATTCTCTGTCATCCCCTTCTCCTTCTGCCCCCAATCCCTCCCAGCATCAGAGTCTTTTCCAATGAGTCAGCTNACAAAGCTCAATGGACTCGAAAGGACACTGGATGGAACCAGAGGGAGAGGTCTGGAGTTTTGCAGGCTGATTCTCAGCAGTCCCTTGCCTGTGTGCACAGGGAAATAAATTATCAGAGTGAATTACAAATTCTGCTCTTCCCACAGAAGGCAGCTCTTCTGGAACCCACCTGGCCCATTAGTAAAAGCTTCCTATACCTCCATCATAATCTAGTGTGGCAAAATCTGTGAACCTTAGGATACCAGTGGAAGAGATGGCTGGAGCTGCACTCCAACCACCTCATGGAGATGTGGAGACACAAAGGCTGGCGGGGCATTGTCTCCTTGCTTTGTTAGCATTAGTGAGCTAAGCTCCAAGAATGAGCAATCCCCTTTCTCAGTGACTTAACACAGCCCGGCCTGGGACAAGTGCCTCCCCCTGGGTGCATTTCCTGGGTGTCTCCACCTCCAAGCAGTGTCAAGGATCAAGCCCCTTGCATCATGGGCTCCACTTAACTGGACTTATTGGCTTCCAGCCAGGAGAAGGGGGAAAGAGAAATGGCGGGTAGTATATGTAGAGTTTTACGGGCAAGGCTGAGAGTGGCATATATCTACCTGTGCTTAGTCACTCAGTCATGTTCTGCTCTTTGCAACCCCATGGACTAGAGCCCACCAGGCTCCTCTGTCCATGGGGATTCTCCAGGCAAGAATACTGAAGTGGGTAGCCTATCCCTTCTCCGGGGGATCTTCCCAACCCAGGGATCAAACCCAAGATCCTGCATTGCAGGCAGATTCTTTACCACCTGAGCCACCAGGCGGTAAAGAGTATCTACCTACTTTCCCATTATTAATAGCTAGAACCTAGTCTGAGGCCACACACAACTGCAAGGGGAATTGCGGAATATAACATTCCCATGTTCTCACATGAGCATTGTCTCTGTTACACCATGTTTGTGACTTCTGGGTAAAATCATTAGTAGTTAACAGCTATAGAAGAGGGACCAGCAGTCAGCATGGACAGGAAAAAAATATAAAAACTCTAAATTAGATTATCTCTGATTGTCCTCTGTATGTAAGCATGTAGAGCTCCTCTAAACATGAAAGGGGAATTAATGCATTCCAGGCTCGGCATCAGTCACAGTGGAGATGGATGTTATCACAGTGGAGTCTGTCCCAATTTTAATTTGTCTGCGCTTTCAAAAGGTGTGTGGGAGTTTTGGCTCAAGTGCTGTTATAAAATCATCCAAAACACCCCGTCTCTGTCCTGATAGTCCATTAGCCCTTGGCCCAGAAAGTCCTCAAGTAGCTACATAGCCCAACCCCCGGACTAACCAAAGGGGATCCACTCCAGAGCAAAAAAGTAGCATTTAACCTACTCCACATTTATGGCAGTAAATAGCCAACATCCTCAGAAAGTCAAGAATGTAGGCCTGAGACTTCTCGGTATTGAAGCAAATTTACCTCTGCCTGATTCCAGCTTAACCCCATCCAGCCCACCTTCACTATTGAAACTGATGCCTTCCATACTTGGTGGCGGAAAAGGCAATGGCACCCCACTCCAGTACTCTTGCCTGGAAAATCCCATGGATGGAGGAGCCTGGTAGGCGAAGTCCATGGGGTCTCTAAGAGTCAGACATGATTGAACTACTTCTCTTTCACTTTTCAGTTTCATGCACTAGAGAAGGAAATGGCAACCCACTCCAGTGTTCTTGTCTGGAGAGTCCCAGGGACTGGGGAGCCTGGTGGGCTGCCATGTATGAGGTGACACAGAGTCAGACATGACTGAAGCGACTTAGCAGCAGTAGCAGCATACTTGGTGGGAACCCCTTGTCCTAAAGAGACCCTTGTGGACTAGCTCCCCACCACTCACACCCTGAAATCCAGTCTGAGAACACCACCAGACTCTGGTTATCACTGATAGAAGCAATCCCATAATGCTTAATCATAGTGACATCTCTGAGAGCTCTCAAGCCAGGCAAGCTGTGTCTGAGGACCATCTATCAGGAGAGGGACAGAGAAAAGAATGTCCTCAGAGGCTTCTATCTCCCATTGGCCAACATTCCACCTCATGGGACACTAACTTCCTTGCACTTGTGTGGGTGCAGAGTGAGGTTCTATTTACAGCGGCATCAATAGGGAAGTCCCAGGATAGGAGGCAAGTGACACACGTCTAATGTGAGAACCTGTCTGGTGGTACCTGTGGGAAACTGACCACATCCCACGAAGAAGTAAGTGGCCATTGCAACAGCGGCTGCAACAAGAGAAAGGTGATGCTGAGAAGTGCTGCATAAGAGGGTTTTGATCCACAGGAGTGAAATCGGTGGTACCTATTGTCATTATTATCATTATGAGCTAGCCACAGATACCAATCCTTGAGCACAAGCATCTTCCCTGGAGTCTGGTGCTCTGAATTTCAACCTTGGGCCAAGTAAAAACTGCCTTTAACAGGTTTATCCTAGGCTGGCTCCCACCCCAACTTCAAGGGCCAACTCTCACTGGAATCCTGGAGTACACTAAAGGGGTGGGGGCTTCTGACTCTTGCTATTTTGAGCCCCTTCCAAAGGCCAAGGGAGATTTCCAGTAAGATGAGCTACTCTGAAAAGCTATGTCAGACTTCCAGGAATTGTATTCAATACTTTGTGTAACTTGGTCTGAAACAGCATAGTCAAGAAATGCAATTAGCTGTTAAAAGCATGATCGCAAGCCAGACCATCCAATCCCTGGGAGGCCATCACTCAGAAGTAGACAAAGCCATCCTTAGTCCAGAGGGCTTATGGCTCTGTTTCTTGACAGAGTTGGTCCATTTGCCCTCCTTGTGAGCACAGAATGAAAATTGAACTCTAAAGAGATGGCTCTAAATTAGTGACTAAGGATATCGTCACCCACCCTTACAGGACTCCATATTTTTTCTTTGTTTTTTGGGGGTAACTGGTAATAAGAGATAAGGGGAGAAAGGATGGGGGAGGAAGGAAGCTTGATACAAGAAGAAGCACACTTAACTGCAAAGGGCAGAGGGCTGGAAGACACCACCCCAGACCTGTGCCTTTCAGTCCCTAAGGCAGACACAGTGGGAATGGCCCTTCGGGGTCATGCTCACAGAGTGTGGGCATCCCTCATCAGTTGCCACACCCAGACACTTGGCTTCAGGCTCTGCTGCCAGCGGAGAGCAATGAAGCCCATGCCTGCTGTCCACAGCAACAAGCATACTGACCAGCAACTGTCCCTCCAGGCTTGAGTAGGGCCACAAACATAAAATCAGTGATAATTGTAGGTGTAATGTTAGAGTTCTGGCTTTGGATTCTCTTTGAATCCTGGCTCTGCCCTTACTAGCTAAGTTATTTAACCTCTTTGTTTCTTAGTTTTCTCATATGTAAAATGGAAGGAATGAGTTTGGATCTTCCAGAGTATAGTTCTCAGGTTTAAATGAGATAATATGTGCAAAGTACATGAAGGTGTGGCTACCACATCCAAAAAACCCTCAAAAACATTATGATCATTATTATTATTATAGTTATTATTATTGCTAACATTTATCAAGTTGACTTATAGACATCACTGTGACCCAAACAGCATGTTGCGTGCATAGGTCCTCACATTTATCCTGTGATAATATCAAAATCCTACTGGAGAAACTAAGATGTAGAGAGTGACTTTCCCAAAGGCACCCAGCTGATTTCTTCAGGAAGTTAAACAAGAAATACTCTTCCCCCTTATTGGCCCACTACCACATCGTGTAATATCTGCACGATGACACATTGTCACGATCTATTTACCACTCCGTCTTTCTCTAAGGGGTGAGTAAACTATAGCCCTTAGGCCAAACTGGGTTTTTTAGGGAAAGTTTTATTGGAACAGGGTCATGCCTGTTTCCATATCATCTATAACTGTTTTCATGCTACAATAGTTGAGCTGAGTAATTGCAACAGAGACCATATGGTCCACAAAGCTAAAAATATTTGTGGTCAGTCTTCCGTATCTGTGGGTTCTGCATCAGTGGATTCAAGTAACCATAGATCAAAAATATCTGGGAAAAACAGTTCCAGAAAGTTCCAAAAAGCAAAAGTTGAATTTGCTGGGCCCTGGCGACTGCTTACATAGCATTTACATTGTATTTACAGCTACTTACATTGTACTAGGTGTTGTAAGCAATCTAGAGATGATTTAAAGTATGTGGGAGATGTGCTCAGATTTTATGCAAATGGTATACCATTTTACATAAGGGACTTGAGCATCTGAGGAGTTAGGTATCCACAGGGTGGGGAAGCGGTATTCTGGAACCAATTCCCTGCAGATACTGAGGGATGACTGTACTAGCTGGCCCTTTATTTTAAAAGATTGCCAGCCCTGCATTAGACACTGAGCTCTGGCTCAGCGGTAAAGAAACTGCCTGCCAGTGCAGGAGACTCAGAAGATGCCGATTGGATCACTGGGTTGGGAAGCTCATCTGGAGGAGGAAGTGGCAACCCACGCCAGTATTCTTGTCTGGAAAATCCCATGGACAGAGGAGCCTGACAGGCTACAGGGCACGGGGTCCCAGAGTTGGGCATGACTGAGCATACCCACATGAACCATGCCTCCTTGAGACAGGACTCAAGTATTTCTGTCTATACCCCTTCATCCTGGCCTGTGATGGGGGCCCCCTAAGTAGATGCTGGAATGAGGAAAAGAGTGAAGATGTGTCAGACTTGAATAGGTGTCACTTCTAAAGGAACAAGCCCATGAGGAACCCAGATGTCAGGATCTGAGCCCCACTCAGATCCTGGGGAGCCCCTCAGCTCTGTGATGCTGCCAGCTGCCTATTGGTCCCCACAGGTAACCCTGAGTCAGGACCAGTAACCGGTCACCACGTTATCACCCTATCACCACTTGGCCTCCCAAATGACACGACCAGTGTCTACTTGGAAGGAAGCCTCACTGGGGAAATGGAAAAGCAACTGGAGACAGTTTGGAGAGCGTATCCTACTCCTTTTTGCCTGCTCGCTTCTGTCCCCAGGTTTGTGGCTGTGCCTTTCCTTAGATCTCTCATGAACTGAATCGGAAGTTTCCTGAGGCAGACTGCCCTACAGCGATCGCTTCATCCTCTTGTAAAACAGCAACTACAACAAACACACAACAACAACAATAAAACCAGCTACCATTTCCTGAACCCTGTCCTGTGCCAGGCATCATGTCCTGGACTTTACAGAATCAACAGCAGTTCTTAGGACAGCCCTCAGAGGCAAACTGGACTTTATAATCCCCATTTAAAGGCGGTGAGGCCATCTGCCCAAGGTCACATAACCAATAAGTCCTGGAGGTGAGACGGAAACCCTCTGTCTCCTCTTGTCTGTGTCCCTGACCTGCTTTCCCAGGAACCCATGACCCAGCAACTGGAACAGTGTTGGAAGTTCATGATATGACCTTTCAATCAGGTAATTCAGCTGCATTCACTTGACCCAGCCTGGTTCACAACAGATAAGGGAGTCATTTATTAGACATGCACTGATGTCCACTTGCCCTGCATCAGACCCCATGCTGGACACTCAGGACACAGAGGTAGCCTGAGCACAGCTTTACCTCTCAGGGAGGTAAATGTGTAATGATGAAGACACAGGTGAGAACCTCTCAAGGATCTCACAGTGAAATGACGGAGGCACAACTGAGAAACCAGCAACCAGCACAACAGAGAAGACCCTGGGTAGAGGATGGAGGAGAGAGGAAGGGCTCTGAGTGGGCGTGTCCCTGCGTGGGCGTGGCTCTGGTGGGTGGGGCTATGAAATCCACCCTGCCTCTCCAGGTGAGCTTTCCTCGATCTCTTCCATAGATTGAGGTTCCCTGCAAGAGTCCCCTTGAACATCTCCTTCGCTGAGTTTGAAAACTTCTGCTTGAGGAGGTGAACAATGCAGGAAGAACAAACTGCTGATCCCATCACCATCTGGAAAACAAGATTTTTCGAAAAATCACGTCCTCTCAGAAGTACAGAGACCAACTCCTAAGTACATTCCTGGAGCGTTTTTCATCTCAGAGGGCAATTAACCTTTGCAATTAGCTTCATCAACAGGAACTTAATATCAAATATTTGGTTGCTTAGCAACAAGGAAGCAGCCGCCAGTGGGACTGCAGTATCTTTGTTACTCAAGTCTCCTGGGGCTGTAGACCGAGGAAACGCTGAGCTGGATTTCCGAACTCTCCAAGTTCTTTGCCCCAAAAGTACTGACCACTCCAGGCCCTGCTCTCTGTGACCTCTAGAGTCAGGGAGCCCTACAAGCGAGAACCCAGTTTTTCAACAGTGACTGGGGAAAGGGAAGGTTCTAGCCTCCAGTGCGCTCCATATGCCTCAGAAGCGCCTCCAGGAATGATGCCCAGGCAGGAGGTGTTGGTCTTTGCGTTTTAGAGTTGTGCTGCCTGGGAAAGCTGGGGCTTGCCATATACCTACCACGGGCTATTCTTTTCTTCCAATTTTTACCAGGCCCCACTTATCCTCATTTTAAGTAGGAAGACTAAGGCTCAATATATCACTTGCCCAAGTGTGCCCAGTAGGAAGTGGTGGAGCAGGATTTGGTCCCCAGTCTCCTGTTCTTTCTGCATGTTCTCTTTTCTACAACGGCCCATCAGATCATGCTCCTTCTCTGTGCCTGAGCTTCGGTGTTGGACCAGATGTCTCCTTCTCATCCATCCCACCTGGTGTGTCTACATCTTCCTTCCCAAATCACACCAACTCAGAAGTTAACATGGCTTCTGAGGCATTTGCTTGAACATCTCTATTTTCTCACTTCAGTCACCATGAATCCCAGAAAGGAAAATCATAATTCTTTCTAAGCTCAATTTCTAATCGATTATCTTATCTAATCGATAAGATTGTGTGGTGAAAACAGCAAGGACTTTCCAATCAGCAAACCTAGGTTCAGATACTGGTTCTAAAACTTACCAGATTATGTCACTTTGGGGAAAAAAGTTCTCATCAACCCTTCCCCTCATCTGTGAAGTGGAGGTACTAATAACTACCTCGAAAAGATGCTATGAGGACCAAGTGAGAAGCCTGGCTTATAGAAGACGCTCTAGAGAAAAAACTACAAAGCAACAGAGTGAAGATCACCACCAGACAACTTGATACCTCTGTCCCCGCCACCTCCAGTTCCCGTGAGGAGTTATAAGACTTCTCTCTCTTCCTCATCTCCCTCAGAAGGCTTTTTCCACTATAAAGTGGCCAGAGAAGTTTTAGATCAAGTGACCACTGGAGGTTTCTCTGTGTGTTACTTAGAAACCAAAACACATACCTTGAAGAAAATGTCCTCCTTTAATAAAAGTAATTCAAGGCAAACAGATCTGGTTTGAATTCTGACTCCCTTACATACCAGCCTTGGGAAATGGGCAGACATTTCCCCTCTCAGCTTCTATATCATCCTCAACTGTAACACAGGGAAGAGAGTAATACTTCCCCAGTTGGAGTCTAGTGAGAACTGAATCCAAAAACTAACAGGAAAGAGCCCATCCCAACATGAACCCCAGTGTTCACGCTACGGCTGCTGTGCTCAGTCATGTCCGACTCTGCAGCCCATGGACTGTAGCCTACCAGGAGCCTCTGTCCATGGAATTTTCCAGGCAAGAATACTGGAGTGGATTATCATTCCCTACTCCAGGGGATCTTCCCAACCCAGGGTTTGAACCTGAATGTCTTGCATTGGCAGGCAGATTCTTTACCACTAGCATCACCTGGGAAGCCCCCGGTGTTCATAGTAGCACTATTTACAACTGCCAAGTTATGAAAGCAACATAAGTGTCCATCAACAAACAAACGAATAAAGAAGATGTGGTGATATATATACAATGGAATACTACTCGGCCATAAAAAAGATTGATATTTGAACAGACTTGGAGGGTATTATGCTAGTGAAATAAGTCAGAGAAAGACAAATACTATATAATATCACTTATATGTAGAATCTAAAACACACAACAAACTAGTGACTATAACAAAAAAGAAGCAGACTCGGAAATACAGAAAACAAACTAGTGGTTACCAGTAGGGACAGGGAAGGGGTTGCGGCAAGATAGGGATAAGGGAAAAAAGGCTATTATGGGACTATAAGAAGTTGTGCATGAAAATTTTATAAATTGTGAAGCACTGGAAAAAACTAGGAACATGGCATCCAGTCCCATCACTTCATGGCAAATAGATTGGGGAAAAAAATGGGAACAGTGATAGACTTTATTTTCATGGTCTCCTAAATCACTGCAGACAATGACAGCAGCCATGAAATTAAAAGACCACTTGCAAAAATAAATAAATAAATAAAAATAAAAGACCACTTGCCAAGCCTTAGGTCTACTAAGGCTCATGAATAATTATTCTTCAAATAGAAGCAATCACAGCACCCTAATGTAAGTGTTCCTTATGCTATTTCCATACACAGCTTCTCTGTTGGGTTAGCCTTGAACTCATAACAACTACTTTTAACTGAGCACTTACTAAATGACCAGTACTTTACAACACAGTGTAGTCATTCCATAACCCTTAATAAGATAAGTTTTATTAGCCCCATTTTTCAAATGCAGACACTGGGGCTCAGAGAGGCTGAAGCTGAAAGCCCAAGGTTACACGGCTAGTGGGGGGCAGAGCTATGATAGGAGGCCCAGATGTCTGATTCCAAAACTTGGAACCTGTTCATGGTAGTGTTTGTATTATGCCTTACATCATAAATAAAAACAGTGAGGGGGCCACGATATGGAAGCAACTTAAAAGTCCATCAACAGAGAAATAGATAAAGAAGATATAGTACATACAGATAATGGAAGGTTTCAGTCATAAAAATGAATGAAATAATGCCATTTGCAGCAAAATGGAAGGACCTAGAGACTGTCATACTAAGTAGTCAGACAGAGACAAACATCGTATAATATCACTTATACATGGGATCTTAAAAAACGGTACAAATGAACTTATTTACAAAACAGAGATAGAGTCACAGGTATAGAAAACAATCTTATGGTTACTGGGGAGAAAGGGGGAAGGGGCAAATTTGAGACTGGGATTAACATATACACATGACTAAGTATAAAATAGATAACCAACAAGGACCTACTGTGTAGCACAGGGTGCATGCAAGCTAAGTCACTTCAGATGTGTCTGACTCTGTGCGACCCTAAGGACTGTAGCCTGCCAGGCTCCTCTGTCCATGGGATTCTCCAGCCAGGAAAACTGGAGTGGGCTGTGTGCCCTCCTCCAAAGCATCTTCTCGAACCAGGGATCGAAACTACATCTCTTATGTCTCCTGCATTGGCAGGTGGATTCTTTGTCACCGGCACAAACTGAGAAGCCCATAGCACAGGGAGTTCTACTCAGTACTCTGTAATGACCTATATGGGAAGAAATCTAAAAATGAGTGGATACATGTATGTATATAACTGATTCACTTTGCTGTACAGCAAAAAGTAACGCAACATTGTAAACCAACTGCATTCCAATAGTAATAACTTTTTTAAAAAGTGAGAAGACTTCAAATGCCAGACTCAGAAATTCCAGAGTTCTCAGGAAAGAAAATGTAAATACATTGTCATTCCCTAAGACCAGTTAACAAGGATTGAAAGGTGAGGGGACAGATTTTACATAAGCAAAATTGCCTTTGGGAATAAGAGCCCAGTGCATTAATGTAATAATTATTCCTCCTGCCTGGGCTCTAACTATATTTTTATTAGGATGTTTTACATATTCTTTAGCTTCTTTAAAATGCTAAACTGACTCTGAGTCCCCAGATGGGCCAAAACTCTAGGCAGTACATTTATAGGAAGTGAAAGCCCCCGATGAAATAACTCCCAGAGGCCTGAATTAGTGGTTTGTATCCTAAGGAGGTGAAAATCCACATCTCTCCCAGGAAAGCAACTGACAGAATATTCAAACCAAGCTAAATTTACTAGGGACTTTCAGGCTTGAAGGCTTATCCTGTGGCCTGAATAGTGACAATCACATGCTGTTCTAAACTCCCTGCCAACTCGCCTCCGGGGCTGGAGTTAGACTTGCCGAGGGTCCAGGCTCTGCAGAGCATGGTGGCTCCATCTGTGGCCAGGGTCAGTGGTCAGCTAGTGATGGGGGTTGGGGTCCATATCTGGGGTTGTGGA
Organism: Neotragus moschatus; assembly: GCA_006410615.1. Lineage (NCBI taxonomy): Eukaryota > Metazoa > Chordata > Mammalia > Artiodactyla > Bovidae > Neotragus > Neotragus moschatus. The sequence continues at coordinate 2,783,514 of SJYA01002274.1, read as the reverse complement.
CTCAGTCAGGGACTGACTCTCTAGCAAGGGATTGGGCCTCTACATGAGATATGGTTTAGTAAATTACTTTCTCTCTCCAAACTCAGTGATTGGCAGGGTCACAAGGCCTCCCGTTTGTGGTTCCTTGTTATGATGTGTGTAATTTACTTTCCAGTACTTCAGGATAGAGTAGAATTCAATTTTCAGAGCTGTTGCCCTAATCAGGAACCCCCAGACCTGGGGACAGCTGCTAACAACACACCCAAGAGAAAGCCCATGTGTCACAAGCAACTGTTGTCAACACTTCTATTATTTGCATTTCCATCGACAGCTGAGACTCTGAAAATTAGCATATTTGCATGCCAGAAATGGGGCTTCTTGGTGAAAACTACAGCCTGTTTACTAGCAAGATGAGTATCAGAAGTGGGCTTGCATCGAAGGAATGAAAGGTGCTCGGCTACATGGAGTGGCTGAAAATGCTTTGGAGACAATGCTCCCCTGAGCATGGTCAGGACAGGAGAATTCTGGAGACCTGTGCCCTTTACCCCGAGGCCTGGTGCTGGGTCTGGCGCTGGTTTAGGAGGCCTTCCAGCTGCCTGATATTGACTATGATCATGGAGTCCCACAGCTGGAATTTTGTGGCATCTGCCTCCTCCTCTCATGCAAGTAAGTTTAGATGTGGGAGGATGGAGGGCTCACAGAGCAGGCTCTGGGGACGGTTTTATTTGCTGCCTTGTGAGTGAGTAAGTGCATGCGCAATGGAACCAGGCCTGAGCCCCAGTTTCATGCAACATGGGAGTGAGACTGTGGGAGTGCAGCTGACTCCCACAGCCTTAGACTCCTCTGGCAGCTTCTTAAGCTTGCTGGTGAACCCCCTCCCCACTGCCTGAGTGTCTCTGCGGGAGGAAAAGCCTCGGGAAATCTTTGCCCTTTATCAAATTCATCATCCTAACATCTAATTTGTTTTTAATTTTTTTTTTTCTTCCAAGTCAGAGCTGGATGGGACATGGAAAGGATTTAAGAACAGCTCCTGGTGAGGGATAATCTGACGAGAAGTGATTATGTTCTCATTGGCAAAACAATTTATTGCCAACCAAATTCTTGTTGCCAGCTAAATAAAGTAGGTGTTAATTCTACCCACTCCGAGTCCTAAACCACCTCTCAGAACCAACTGTGAGATTCAACCAACACTAAAGACACATAGCATCTGGTCCACAGAGAGCACAGGGGAGGTGGGCTCAGCCTCTCAGACACACAGGCTGACCTCTGCTTGCCCAGTGATTCCCCACCTGGTGGTGTCCCGTCCCCAGAACAGCAGGGAGGTCAGTGCTGCAAGGACCTCAAAATCATCCAGCCCAGCCCTCTCCTCATCAGACGGGGAGACTGGCTCAGAGAGGTTTCGTGACTAACCTGCAGTCACACGCAGAGCTGGAGGGAGGGCTCTGGGTACTCCCCAAATTCTCCTCAATTCAGTTTAACAAAGAGTTGTTCTCTGAGCTCAGGGAGCTCATGGGAGGAAGATACAAATAAGGCCAACAAACGGAATCAAGTGGAAAACGCCGCACTGGAAATCATGCAGGGAACCGGGTTCTCTTTAGCCTTAAAAATGGCATGGAAGCTTCAGGAATGCGGCAGCCTTGGCACTGGGCCTGGAGAGGTGAGGAGGGTTTCAAGAGGAGGGAGAGGGATGGAGGGAGGACCCTGATGACAATATCCGGGGACCTCTGCGTGGGAGGGCAGTGTGGCAAGCATCCGGGGACCTCCAGAGTATGGCGAGCATCTGGCAAGCAGGCCAGCAGGAGGAGCGCCTCAGCTGGGCTCTAACCAAGTGTTCAGAGTCCCCAGGGGGGCTCCAGATGGGGTCTTGTATGGAGGCAAGCACTCTGAATCCATCTCTGGGTGGGTGTATCCCTGATGGGTTGCTGACCACCAGGCTCGCTTCCTTTCCCAGGTGTCCTCTCCTGCCTCTCATCTCTTCTCTGGCCTCGTTGCCTCTCTGAAGTCCCCGTTGCTGGGGCACCAGGTGGGGGAAGTCAGTCTTTCAGTCTCTTCTTCTCCCCTCATCCCAGGGGCAAACTAAACCACCTCCCTGAATGTGTGTACAGAACCCTTCAACTCACAAAGCTCTTTTTCTTCACTCTGTCTCATTTACTCTCACCAGACCCATCATTATCCCCCCTTCCTCCATCACAAAGGTGGTAAAATGAGGACCCAAGGAACTCATCCTGTCTCTGCTATTGGTGCGCTTGGGGACCCACTCCCCAGGCCTCGTCCTGGAACAGCGGTTCTCAGCACAGACCCTGGAGCCAATTCCCCGGCTCTGCATCCCACTTCACCAGTCACCAGCTCAGTGGCTTAAGCAAATTATTCAGCCTCTCTCTGCCTCTGTTTCCTCATTTGGAATATGCTAATAGTAGCAATACTGATGTTTATCTCATAGTATTGATGGGAAGATTAAATGCATTAATAAGTACAGAGAACACAGTAGTCCCTGACATGTATTAAGTGCAATGGAAGTATTAGCAATTACTGGCATTAACCCTGATCCAGGATTCCAGCAGATTCCTCCCATTAGGTTACTTGGCATCCCTGGTGCCCTCAGGGGAGCTGCTCAACCTCTCTTTACCCACCACAAGGCTGGCCCTCAAGACAATCCAGACTCTTCCTGGGTTTTTCTCAGCTTTCTCCAATCCTTGAGCCCCCTTCTTTCTCCCCTATACCTTCAACAATTCCTCCCCCTCCCCATGAGTCCCCTTCCCCATACCCATACCTAGTCAGACAGGCTCTCCCTTGAGTCTCTGCGAGGAAATGATCCTGTCTATGTTGGTTCAAAAGCTGCCCTTAACAATAGTAGTTTTTGAGTGTTCAGTACAAAGAGTTAGTTGTCTCCTTTAAGGGCCCAGTTTTGAATCAAAAAGAAAGCTCTCCAGCGGGAAGCAGCTCTGACTCTGCTTCCTAGTGGCAGCAAGGGGATTATCAGCAGAGAATCATGTCACATACTTAATTGCAAAACCGTCCCCAAGGCCAAAGTCTGGTTTGGACTGAGTGGCAGATCTGGGTCCTTAGAGCTACTCCTTTCAGATTCTGCAGAAGACATCATGGTGCAATAAAGAGGATGTTTACGAGAACACTGTTCTCCAGTGCTTGGGACTAGCAGAGATGACCTGCCACACTGGGGCTTGCTTTGACCTGCAGCCTCCTAGACCCATAGTCTTTGGATGCCTAAGAATTACCTTAGGGGAACCCAAGAACCAAGGAGGAAGCAATTGCTAGAGATCCTAGATGACCCTGACACTGACGCTACTGAAAGCCCAGCAACATGGGCTTTGCCTAATGGGGAAATAAAATACAGCTTTGGATTTGCCTGGAGCATCTCCATGTATGGATTGGTGAAGTGTTCTGTGATGCACTGGTGTGAAAACAGCAGCAGTGTTGCAGGAACTAGGACCCCTTCCAGGGCCCGAGAGTGGGCTCTTGTCTAACACTTGGAAATGAACTGCCTGGGGAGATACACAAGCTGATAAAGCAAAAGACTTTATTTGGAAAAGGCACCCAGGTGGGGAGCAGGAGGGCAAGTCAACCCAGGAGAACTGCTCTGCCACATGGCTCATAGTCTCCGGTTTTGTGGTGATGGGATTAGTTTCCTGGTTTTCTCTGGGTAATTATTCTGACTCAGGGTCCTTCCTGGTGATGCACAATTGTTCGGCCAAGTTGGATTCCAGCAAGGTGACTCTGGGAGGTTGATAGGACATGTAGTGTCTCCTTTTGACCTTTCCCAAATTCTTCTGGTTAGTGGTGGCTTGTTATTTCCTGTTGTAAAATAACTCATGCGAAGGGTTACTGTGGTTCCTGGGCAGGGTGGGCAATTTCAGTCACTATTCTCCCTAACAGTAGGGCCTGGTGCACAGTAGGCATTAGCAAATGTTTGAGGAGTGAATTTCCCAGAGCTCATGACCCACTCATTTACAGTCATGACTATTCAGAGACTCTCAGGATTGCTGGCGGAGAGTGATTGGTTAAGGGCCTGAGACACGTTAATTGCCCTCCCCTTCAGCAGAGAAGGCAGGAGCATTCTTCAGAAACTTTATCTTGAGCCTTTCAAGTACAGATAGTCAAAGCTAAGCAGCTCAGTGTCCTCACTGCTGTCTATCTATGGATTGAAGCTTTTCAGAATCCCAGTGGAGCATCCAAGTTAAGGAATAGAGGGTGATATCTTGCAATGGCAGGTTTCTTGGGAGTGTTCAGGAACTTTCTACATACAACAGGAAATGAATTGCATCAAATAGCCAACTCTTACCCTACACCATCAGAAAAGATGTTATACTCAGCTAACCCACTCACATCACCACACAGCTACCTTCTTCCAAGCCACTCAATCCAGTAACCTCTGAAGGGGAAAAGAATGTTCTAACTTGGTCCCCCACACCATCTTTTGCCTGGACAACTGTCACCAGCCTCCTGTTAAGGCTACCTGTCTCTGGTCTTATATCCGGTCATCTTCCAGTCCGTCACTAGACATGTGCTTCCACATCACAAATCTGGTTATGTCGCTCTCTTTCTTAATGCCCCCAGTGGCTCCACATTGTCTTCAAAGTAGGATGCAGATTTCTCAACTTGCTGTGCCAAGCTCTTCAAAGTCTGGTTTCCATTAGACCTGAAATGCAGCCAATACTCACCCAAAACACCATGCAAGCTGTTAAAATGTTGAAATACTTCTGCTCCTCCAATGGCTATTCACCATCCACTACCCAACATCCTAGCCTGTATGTCTCCTGGCCAGAGCCCTGGTGGGAGAGACGTCACCTCTGACAAAGGTGGCATTCAGCACTGGCTCCCCAGTGGACATACACTGCACTGAGGCCCCTGACATGGCCCAGCATCCCCAATAGATACTTGCCTGAACCCCTTTGGGAACCACAGCTTCTGCAGTAGATACCACACTGGCTGTTAAATGCAGTAGTGTGAATGTTACTCCCACATCAGTCAACTTTACTGGACTTATCATTCACCATTGCCTTTTTTATTTATTTGTTGAATGAATTAGAGAACATCTGAGTAAATAAAGGAATGAATGGTATATAATCTAACTCCTGTTATCATCTTAGCCTCATCATGAAGGAAGGAGGTCCAGGGCAGCATGTCGATTGACAAATAAGCTGCCATCCATGGTGATCACCAAGCTCTCACTCAGGGCCAGAGATGGCCAATTGGGAAGGGTCTTTCATTGGTACCTTATACCCTGGCTAAGTTCTCCACCATTCAAGTTCAGAAAGTAGACATTTTCAGTGCATCCAAAATGATCAGTTTTTCAGGGCAACTCACAAGATTCAGGCTGAAAAGACACTGGCGCACAGTGAGAATGCCAGCTGAACTGCTTGAAAAGATGCTGTCTCTTCTCCAGGTGCGACAGTTGCAAGAGACCAGGAATCCTAATTCAAAATGACTTAAGCACAGAAGAAATTCATTGGCTCTCAAAGCTGAAAGTCCCAGAGGGTGAGTTCAGCTCCAGGCACAGCTGGATTCAGAGCTCGAATGGTACCACTGGAAAACAATTTTTTCCTTTTCTGAGTTCTGTCTTCTACCAGGTCGACTTCCATCTTGGGCTCCACATGGTGGAAAGAATGCTTCTTGCCCTCCAGGATCCCATCCTCAGCTTCAAGTCTAGCGGACAAGAATGAAAGGCTCTCTTCTGGAAGCCCCAGAAAGCATTTCATTGTATTGCTTGGGTTCTAATTAGATCATATAGCCAATCCTGAACTCAGCTCAGTGTCCAGGAGAGGAATGTCATGTTCTGACTGCCTGAAGCCTAGATCACCTTGAGATCCAGGGATGTTTCATTCTTCCACCAATAGCTGATGCTTCATCTAAAGTAGAAGGGTTGAGAGTAGACAAGAAGGAGGGCAGTAAGGTACCACAATGCTAGGCAGCAAATCCAACCGATGCCCTTGCGCCAGGACACTCCTTTATAGCACTGAGGATACCAAAGCACTCTTTTTTATTGGAGTACAATTGCTTTACAATGTTTCTACTATACAACAGAGTGAATCAGCTGTATGTGTACACATATCTCCTCCCTCTTGAGCCTCCCTCCCACCTCCCACACCATCCCATTCCTCTAGGTCATCACAGAGCACAGAGCTGAGCTCCCAGTGCCATAGAGCAGCTTCCCACTAGCTGTCGATTTTACACATGGTAGTGTGCAGATTTCAATGCTACTCTTTCAATTCGTCCCATCCTCCCCTTGAGGACACCAAAATATTCTTCAGAGGCTTACTTAGGGTGTCCAAATGAGGCAAGAGGAACATTAGGGAGCAAGAAGGCTTCCACTAAGATCTAGGAATTGTCCTCACCCCTAAGCAGAAGACCTGTGTCTAGGGCAGAGCTGAGGATAGACTAGCAACCCTCTTTCTTGGAGCTTGGTTTCTGTGCTGGACCCCATCCTTCTGCTGGAACATTCTGCCTTTGTTCAGAGGGATTAGCATCACTGAATCTGTGGCAGAGCTATAGGTGAGTCACTCTGCCCAGCCTTGCCCAGTCTACATAGGTTGTCTGAACTGACTCATCCACATCAATTTATAAATGAAGTACATCTCCATGGTTCCTCCTACTTTTCTTAGGGCCATTCTGCCTCAACTTTGTTGAGCAGCCTACTGAAACCGGGCAGGGAAGGGACTTCCAAGCTTATGTTTACAGATGGGGTACTGAAACAAAAGAGAGGGAAAACTATCTGCTCAGGTTCACATCTTGCTAGATGGAAGCAAGCTCCAGGCACCTGTGATGAACCCCTGGCTTGGTGCTTTTCACATACATGAAGCTGCCTGTTGAGGTCCAGACCTCTCTCCAACTCACCGCTGAAAGGTACCAGAAGATTCCTTTCATGGTGGAAATAAGGAGCCCCTATTCTTCGCCACTCCCAGGCAATTCCCTACTACTTTCTCCTGTCCTTGGCCCCGGAGCCATCCTCACAGGCACTGCCACTGTGGGACAATTCCCCTTGGCTCTGGGGTGAGGGAGGACCTGCAAGCAATTTGTGCCTGAAAACTGGCCTGCATCCTATCTGATGCAGTTGGTGCTCAGATAGGACAAGATGGATAGGAAACAACATTTCAAATGACAGGTGTCATTTGTTCATGCGCTCTAGATCAATGGCTTCCAAAATTAAAACGTTCTGTATCTGTCACAGGTCCCTACCAGGCCCTTAAAGGGGGGAGGTGCCAGCTACAGATTGCTGTGAAGGTGGGGGCTGTGGAGAAGGGGAGACTGGCAGCCTTAGCGGGGCGGCATTTCCCACCAGAGCTACAAGAAGTCTCCGCCCAACCTTGGAGGCTCCAGAGAGTCTCCAAAAAAGTCAGGCTGTGGGGAGTGGGAAGTTTAGACACCAGCATTCTGTAGCTGGAGAGGGATGGGGCACAGTCTCCAAGTTTCTCTGAAAGTCCTGGGCATGCACAGAGGCCAGGAACCTCCGTGTTTGCCTCTCTCACCTGGAGGAAAGCAGTCCCAAGAAGGGGAGAGCCTTCTGCTCTTTTCTGGCATCCTTGGGGATCCATGGGCATTGTAGACACCTGGGAGTCCTGTCCTGTGTCCCAGCCCGCATGAGTTCACCTGTGGTTATGAAGATCGCTGTCAACACCCCGTTCTCTGAGCACCCAGTCTCTCTTATCTGCCTGCTGGTTTCCCTGAGGGGCCAAGAGCAACTGCAATGTGCTGGGCAGTTAATGCCCAGGGATCGAGGAGGAAGAGGGTGGGTAAATGCTCCAGCCTCCCCATCCTCCACTGGCACAATTCTGAGGCAGAAGCCCTGTAGGTTTCAGAAGTCCCTGGGGACTAATGCTGGCCACCCGTGAGGGTGACTTTGTTGACATCCCCTTCAATGGCTCTCTGTCTTCCAGAGTTCACTTGCCTCAGTTCCTCCTGTGCTTCCTGATGGACCTCCTTCTAAAATAAACACCCATGCCCTTGTCTTCCAGGAATGTTCCTCTCTGCATATGTTCTGTACCGTCCTTCCTTCCCCCGAGCCTCCCATAGGATCACAGGGCTTTGTGAGCAGAGGCCACAAGAAGGCCTACACTTGGCTCTAGGCTTCATGCTGACTGACCACAAATCACAGAGTATTGCTATCCCCCATCCCTGCCCTCCGGGCTTCCCAGAGGCCCAGTTGATAAAGAATCTTCCTGCATTGCAGGAGATGCAGGAGACATGGGTTCAGTCCCTGGGTTGGGAAGATCCCCTGGAGGAAGCCATGGCAGTCCACTCCTATATTCTTGCCTGGGAAATCCCGTGGACAGAGGAGCCTGGTGGATCTCAAAGAGTCCAACACGACTGAGTAACTGAGCGCACACACACATCTCTGCCCTCATGGTCACCTTGGCCCTGGACTTATCAGCTAGCAATCCAGTCACAAACTAGGAGGTATTCTTTTGATCTCTCTGGACCTGGTAGAGTCCCAGCATCTGCACAGGTGCAAACAAGTGAGATGGTAAAAAGAATAAGGAGGGTGCTTGGCTTCCAGCTGTGACATTAACTCTGTGGCCTTGGGGAAGACACATTTCTGGGCATCAGTTTCCCATCTCTAGAATAGGAAAGTATCTCAACCCAGCTCATGGGATTGTGGCAACAATCAAATGGGAAAATGTATGTGAGGCATTCATGCTCAGGCACTCTTAGCCGTGTCGAACTCTTTGAGACCCTATGGACTATGGCCCACCAGGCTCCTCTGTCCATCAGATTTCCCAGGCAAGAATACTGGAGTGGGTAGCTGTTTCCTTCTCCAGGGAATCTCCTTGACCCAGGGATCGAACCCACATCTCCTGAGTCTCCTGCACTGGCAGGCAGATTCTTTACTGCTGAGCCACCTGGGAAGCCCTCCAATGTATGTGAAACTCTTTGCAATAGATATCTTTTTCCATGGCTGGTATTCAGGTAGTACCCACCAGATTAGCTCTCTTATTTACAGCTGTTGTTTGCTCTGATTGGTCAGATCTGTGCTTTCCCTGTTAACTGAATATGTCAAATGCTATATCTAATGTTACCCACCTGCAATGTGGGAGGCCTTGGTTCGACCCCTGGATTGGGGAGATCCCCTGGAGAAGGAAATAGCTACCTACTCCAGTATTATGGCCTGGAAAATTTCATGGACTGTATAGTCCATGGGGTCGCAAAGCATCGGACTCAACTAAGCGACTTTCACTTTCACTTCCTTTCTTTCATGCTATGGTTACATGTTCCTCTCATGTCTCTTCCTCAGCAGCAGCTGGCCAAGCTCCCTGAATGGTAAAGTCACAGCTTATCTCTAAGGAGAGCGTAGGGGAGAGCCACACTTCTCTGAGCTCTCCCTAGTCTGACTGTTGCCAAGAAAGAACACAGGGAATGCAAGATGTACAAGGCATTCCCCAGACAGATGGATCCCATTCCAAAGGTACAAACACAGAGCACGTTGTGCAAATCTTCCACAAGCTTGGCTTTGAGGCCTGGCTCATTGCCAAGGAGCCCAGCATTTCCTCCAGCTTAATTAAGCATGTTTAAAGGGCCACACGCCCTCCTCCATCCATCCACAAAAAGGCCCTGAGCAGAACTCAGTTAATTAATCTGAAGCCCTGTGAGTGGGTGCAGTCTCACTGAAAGAGAAGGACTGACCTGGGCTCAGATCTACGTTAGACATTGGGGAGGGCAACCTGGAACAGGGCCGTGGGTACCCAGGGTTGGGCACCGGAGGGATAGACTAACCCTACCCAGTGTGACTGAATACCCTGAACACTCAAAATGAGGCAGGAAAAGCAAAGGTCTTAATTAACACCTGTTTGCATATTCATCCTCAACTGTGAATTGTTTAAACTAAATTCACTCATTGTGGAAAACCCATATGAATGTCAGAAAATGTTAAGAACCCTTAGGTCTGATTTTTTTTTTTTTTTTTTTGGAACAGAGAAGACCGAAAACCTGTCCTTCTGGACACTAACAAAGGAAGACTCCACTGTAACTCAACCTAGTAGTGATTATACTTAAATACCACCACCCCCCTCACTCCACCCCAGGGCAACTATCATCTCAGCTCTGAAAGGTGGGGACTCCTTAACCATCCTTTCTTTCACAGTCATTACCATGGCTTTGAAGTTGGCACTCAAGACTCTGGATTAACTCCCTTACAAGGAGAACACAGGGAATGGTGGCGGGGGTTAGATCTCTGGGGCCGAGGGGCGAGTTTTGACTTAGTGGTGCTTTCCTGTGCCAAGGAGGAAGGTGGGACCAAGAGCAGTGGCTTCAGAAGAAGATAGGAGGAGAGGGAATTGACTTTTATTGAGCACTTCCTATCTGCCACCCCTTGGTGATGCCTAAGGGTTTTTGTTTTTAATATATATTTTATATTCTAGAAAGTTCTACAGACACAGACTATTACAAGAATGGACACTTCATTCAGAATCTGTCTCTGGTGGATGCTGAGTGTCATCTCTCTTCCTCTTCTCTCCCCGGAGTCCCCTCAGTCTTTTCACCCTGTTGCCGGATCCCCAGGCTCCCGGCTTAGTTTCATCTTGTTTCCTATTGTGGGGAGGGAGGGGAAGAGGTAGCTATTCCTCTTAAGCATAACATGACAGTGTTTCCACATCGCAGAATGACTACCCCTCATCTCCATAGTAACGAAGGCCTTACTGTAGAAGGTGAGGTGAGCGGGAGAGAGCAGGACAATCCTGTAGCACTGCCACCCTATAGCATCGCTGGTTCCCTAGTCCCCTCACCCACATGTCCTCAGCTCTCTCACAACCACCCATCTCGGCCCAACATCATCCACACTGAGGAAACAGGCACGCAGAACCACTGACACAGGGAGTGAGTGTCGATGCCAAAAACCAAGACGGGTCTCTCACAAGGCCCCTGCCCTCTCCCCCCAGCTTCTGCCCTTGTCCTGGCTTGACCAGAGTCTGGAATCCATTATTCTGTGCCTTGTGGGGCACAGGGAACTCTGGTTGACTTCTGACATTCCGAGTGGAGGAAGAATTCTGGCGACAAGTCAGGGGAGAGCATTACTGGGGGAGCTTGGACATGAGCGGCACTTGGAGCTAAAAAAGGTTACCTGGGATCAGAGATGGGAGCAAGGAGTCAGCAAGAAGCTGGACAGGAATGGGCAATGGCTGGCAGTCAGGGAGGGCTCTGAGGTTGGTTGAACTGCCTCAGTGGGCCCTAAATCCAATGGCCAGTGTCTTCAGGAGAGAAGAGAAGGTGAGAGAGAGACACTGAGGAGAAGGCGGTGTGGCGACAGAACCAGAGGTTGGCACAACATTATCTGGGAGCCACAGGACACCAGGGATTGTTTACAGTGTCCAGAAGCCAGGAGAGGCCCCCTCAGAACTTCCAGGAGGAGCCAACCTTGCCCACATCTGGGTTGGGAAGATCCCCTGGAGAAGGAAATGGCAGCCCATTCTGGTGTTTTTGCCTGGAGAATCCCATGGACAGAGGAACCTGGTGGGCTACAGTCCACGATGTTGCAAAGAGTTGGACACAACTGAGTGACTAACACTGCCCATATCTTCATTGTAGACTTTTACCCTCCAGAACTGTGAGAGAATAAATTTCTGTTGTTTTAAGCCAGCCAGGTGGTGGCAATTTGTTACAACAGCCTTAGCAAAATAACACAGGATCAATTCCCAGTGAGACTCATCAATAAACCAGGAAATGCCAGCAATCTGGCAGCTATGGACCAAGGCTGGTCTTGGGTTAGAGATGAGGGGCCAGAGTCTCTCCTCAGTGACCAGATACTGAAGCTAGAAGCTCAGAAAACGTCTTCCTTGGCTTAAGGTTGTGGCTGAGGCTTCAAATGCCCTCCCGGTCCCAGTCAGAGCAGATTCAGGGCCTTGACAGTGAAGAGGTCAAAGACTGCTGCTGAGTAGGGCTGAAGGCTTCCCTGGTGGCTCAGCTGGTAAAGAACCTACCTGCCAGTGTAGGAGACGCGAGAGAAGTGGCTTCAATCCCTGCATCAGGAAGATCCTCTGGAGAAGGAAGTGGCTGAATGCTCCCTTCCCTCCCAAACTTTCAAGCAAGCGCTCCGTGTCCAACCAGGAGCCACACCTTGTTTTCAAGGTCAGGCCAGGCAAGGGGAGGAAGAGGGCAGAGGGTGACAGGATGGGGAGCAGTGAACACTCCAGAATCTTTCTCTAGAGTGCAAACCCCATGGTCTCAGAGTTGGAGACCCTGACCGGGGAAGTGACGCTCAAAGATATCCATTTCAGCCCAGAACAACACAGCAAAGGCATTTCCCCAGAGAACCTGGACTTGGTTCGGCTGTCTGGCTCTCCCTGCTCTGTGTCACCTCTGAGGAAACTTCTTACTTCTGGACCCCGGACCAGGCCATCCCCTCAATGACAAAATTCCTGGGGAGCCAGAGACCCATCCCTCTAAAGCCAGTTCATCATCTTTGAATGAGGAAAACCCAAACAAACTGGAGTAGGCTTTACCCAGAGCAAGAGGATGTGGGAGTCAAGAGTTGGGCCGGGGACTTCCCTGTTGGCCCAGTGGCTAAGACTCCATGCTGCCAATTCAGGGCGGCTGGATTCAATCCCTGGTCAGGGAACTAGATCCCATATGCTGCCACTGGAAGAGCCTGTGTGCCACAAGAAAGACCCAACTCAACCAAATAAATAAATGTGCTGTGCTAAGTCACTTCAGTTGTGTCCAACTCTTTGTGACTCTATGAACTGCAGCCCGCCAGGCTCCTCTGTCCGTGAGAGTTTTCAGGCAAGAATATTGGAGTGGGTTGCCATTTCCTACTCCAGGGGATTTTCCCAACCCAGGAATGGAACCCACTAATATTTAAAAAAAGAGAGAGAGAGTTGAGCTGGAGCCAAACTGAGTACTGAAATTGATGGAGATCCTGGAGAGTGGAAGTTCTGAGTCAATTCTGACTTTTCTCTGACTCTGGGAGGACATCCTCATGGGCCACGAAGGGAAGCAACTGAATCATTTTCCCCCAGGGAGTTGGCTCACTCTGTAGCTTCATTAGAGTTTCAAATGCAAATTTAGGTAGAGCAGCAAAAATATATACATTAGTTACAGAATCACATTAATATGTAGAAAAGGTCTGATGCAAATTGGAAAGTGACATTTAGAAACCCTTTGATAAATTGTGCAGAGTCTTAAGATTCCATTTGGGAGCGGGATGTCAAAGAGGGGACATGTGGGGTTTCCACCAACGGCTCCTGTCTTCCAGTCTTGGCCCACACACGGCTCAGAAACTGCTGTTGGAATGACATCAACATGCAGGTGTGACTTTGACCGATCAAAATAGCTCATCAGTTCCCCCTGTAAATTATGTGATCCAAAGCCACTCAGGGTAGAGAGAAACAGATCCTCACGTGGCAGTGCCACAGCGAGTGTGGGATGGTACCTCTTTTCTTCATGGAAACTCAGCAAAATGTATCAGAAACCTCAAAATTTTTTATATTTCCTGAGCTAGACTCACACTTTTAAGAACTGAGTCTAAAGATATGGATAAGGGTTTGCACAGGTCTCCCTACTTCCCCACCTCCTTAATTTATGCAAAAGAATATTTCAGGGGAAAGATCAAATAAAATAAAATTAATTCTGTCTTTTAGAGGAATGGTAAATTCATCTCAAAGTAGTTGGCTACATGATTTAGAAAATTCCTGGCTTTTTGGGGTATGAAAGGAAAGTCCTTGGACTAGCCTATTTGTAAGAGATAGGAGGGGGGAAAAAAACCTAAATTCTCCAGCATAACACAAGTAATAGAAATACTATGGTGGTCCCTTGCAACTGAGGAGGAAGGAATTTGGGGGACGATGAGATAACCAAAAAGAGAGGAAACAGGAGGAGAATTTGGGGAGAGAGAGCAAAGCCAAGAAATCCAGTGGGAGGACCTTGGATAAAATGGAGAGGCAGTAAAAAATCCTTGAGGAAAGAATAATGGTGGCCATTATTCCTTTTCCCATGCTAAAGTCTTATTTTACCTAAATCCTTCAATACCAGTCATTATACAAAGGGCTGTGTTAAGGGAAATGAAAATGGGGGCAGCCAGCTCCGGGCTGATGAAATGAACCAAAAACACTGGAGCAGCTGGCAGGAGTGAAGAGGATGCTGAGCAAGAACAGAACGGAGATGGGGTGGGAGTTCAGAACCAGAAGCAGCAGGAGAACGTGAGCACGATACTCCACCCCTCACCCCCACCTCCATTGCCTGGGATTCTCAGAAATGTTAGCCAGGGAGATACCAGGAGGCACGTGCACCCGAGGAAATGTACAGGACACCATGCAAAGTGTCATCAGCGATTATCTCTGGGTGAGGGGTTATGCTTTCTGTTGTGAATTTCTTCTTTGCTCATATATACTTTCAATGTTTAAACACGGGTATTCCTTGTGACATTTTTTTACAAGCAAAACTAAAAAATAATAATAAAAATTTGCCTACAGGACTGCCATGGACCTTATGTACTCAGCGCGAGCCAACAAGCATAGCCCCAGATAGTCTTCCTCTTTGGACAAAGGAAAACACACAGCCTTGGGAGCCCAACTCCTCTCTGAAACCAGCACAGGATATTTAATGGAGGTATTTGCTAGACCAGCTCTATGGCAAACCTTTTTCATTTCAGGCTCTGCCAACAGGGCTTCCAGAACCCCCAGGAACTCTCATCCGAGAAGACAGCCAAAACAGAGTCATCATTCAAACGGTTCCTCATTACTCTCACACCTTCTAGATTGAGTGTTCAAATGTCTTCAAGAAGATTCATGCATAGAAAATGGCCCCTTGTAGGAAAGGAAGTGGCCATGCCTCCCAGCTAATACCACAATCCTGTTTTTATTCTTTCAGAAAATTCAGAGGTTTCCAAGTTCCCCGCTGTGGCCGCGCTCATCCATACCAGAAGCTTTAGTCTGTTCTCCGAGCTCTCTCTGGCCTCGTGAATCTTGGCAGAGGCTGCTCTCCTATGGAGATGACTCCCATATTAATTTAAGTCTTTCCAAGACATACTTGCTAATTAAAATGTAAAACGGTTTTTATCCCTTTAATTAAGATACAAGATGGGAAGCATAATTTAATTCAGTCCATTGAAAATATCAGTATTATTAGCTCCATAACTTGCTTCCATTAAGATGACTATGTTCAACATTTTTTTTGGCCTCCCACACTCGCTGGAGCTTTGGCATGTGCACTAACTGGACCCTGAAACTATTACGGGAGTTTGGTGTGACTGTGACCCCACTGGAAAGTGGCCACATGGATGCCAGAGCTGCCGAGGATTTCTTGGGATGGGTTCCCCTAGAAGCCGATCCTAAGAAGGATTTGAGTACAAGCAATTTGTACAGGAAGTACTTTTAGGGGAGTGAGGGGTGAGATAGGGACAGGAAGCTGAGCAAATGAACGGGTCACTGCTGCGGGAAGCCGAGAAAAGCCTCAGCAGGGCCACCTGGCATGTAGAATACACCTCTGGGCTCCCCTACCTGAGGGACTAGGAAGCTGGCTGGCTGTCCCCTGTTCCCATCCATCACTGGCTGAGGGCTGCTCCCAGGGGCATCAGAACACTGTCCTTCTAGTCTCCCCCTCAGGCAGAAAGTTGCAGAATTGCAGACAGAAGCATCAGTGTTGAGTAGTGAGAGGTGAGAGGTAATGGGCGGGGCACATTACACACCCGCAGTCTTCTCCTTAAAATTGAGCCAGGCTGGGCAGAAAGAGGCAAGACGACTTACAGGGAGAGTGTCGATCACTGACATATTATTAAGCTCTTTCCATGGCCCAAGAGACAAAATCATGGACAGATAGCCCGAGTCCTCACCCTGAAATCTCTAGAAAAGACTGAAAACAGAAGTGTCAAACCCTCTGATGTAAAGTCGGAGACAGGAAAACACGCACAGAAACAGAAATAGGAAAACTCAGCTGACCGCCTGGAGCTGGAAATGAGAGGACAGTTCTACTATCATTTCAGCTAGTCCAGCCCAAAAGGACCTTTCTCAGTCAGCACTGGAGCTCTGACCAGTAGCCATTCCACAGCCAGCCAGCTTTCCTCCAGTTGAAAATAGAGGACAGTTATCAGTATGACCCTATACTGACTGGGAGAACAAGCAGATGGAAAACGGGAAGGGCACATATTATCCAAGACAGAGTCTGGGAAGCACCCTGCAGGTACTGGAGAGTGAGCCTGCTAAAGGGGAGATTCCAAAGGTGAAACTCTAGGTCTTGAACTGCCTTGAAAAGTACAGGGAATTGGAATGCAGGAAGAGGGCTTCAGGAAGGAGGATGGGGCATTAGAGACCTCTGTGAGGCAGCTGTAAGCAAGTGAGCCAGGTAAGGATGAGCTGGACTGGAGCCCAGAGTGGAGGGTGTGGGACAAGATGCATGCTGTTGGGCATCCTCTGTCAGAGGGGTAGGGTGGTGGACAGAAAGAGCCTCGCATCGGGAGCCAGACCTCCCGGGGCTCACGTCCTGGCTCTACCACTCACTAGCTGAGTGACCTTGAGCATGTGGCTTAGCCCTTCTGATTCCCTGCATAGAATTCTGTGAGGGCAACATAGAGAAAATGCTCAGCGTAGCATCTGCCCTGTGACTGTTGTCCTTCAGTCACCCAATTGTGTCTGACTCTTCGCAACCCCATGAGCTGTGGCACCAGATGGTGAAGTTTGCCCAAGCTTCTGTCCAGTGCATTCGTCATGGCATCCAGCAGTCTTATCCTCTGACACCTTCTCCTTTTGCCCCCAATCTTTCCCAGCATCAGGGATTTTCCCAGAGAGTCATCTGTTCACATCAGATGACCAAAATACGGGAGCTTCAGCTTCAGCATCAGTCCTTCCAATTAGTATTCAGGCTTGATTCCCCTTAAGCTTGACTGGCTTGAGATCTTTGCTGTCCAAGGGACTCTTAGGAGTCTTCTCCAGCACCATAGTTCAAAGGCATCAATTCTTTAACACACTGCTTTTTTTTATGGTCCAGCTCTCACAACTAAACATGACCACTGGGAAGACCATACCCCTGACTATACAGACCTTTGTTGGTAATGTGTCTGCTTTTCAATAGACTATCTAGGTTTGTCATGGCTTTCCTGCCAAGAAGCAAATGTCTTCTAATTTCTTGGCTGCAGGGCATTTCACTGATGATGTATTTCACCATGCACAGTGATTTTGAATCCCAAGAAGAAAAAATCTGTCACTACTTTCACTTTCCCCCTCTATTTGTCATGAAATAATGGGGTCAGACACCATGATCTTAGTTTTTTTTTTTTTTTTAATTTAGTTTTAAGACGGCTCTTTCAGTCTCCTTCACCCTCATCAAGAGGCTCTTTAGTTCCTCTTTGCTTCATCCACATTTCTGAGGTTGTTGATGTTTCTCCTACCTATCTTGATTCCAGCTTGTAACTCATCCAGCCCAGCATTTCTCATGATGTGCTCAGCATATAGATTAAAAAGGGTGACAGCCCTGTCACACTCCTTTCTTGATCTTGAACCAATCAGCTGTTCTACACAGGGTTCTAAGTGCTGCTTCTTGATCCACATACAGTTTTGTCAGGAGACAGGTAAGATGGTCTGGTATTGCCATCTCTTTACAAGCTTTCCACAGTTTATGATGATCCACACAGTCCAAGGCTTTGGCATGGTCGATGAAACAGAGGTAGATGAAACTTGGGGTTCCTATGATAGGAGCCCATAAAAGTTTTTCTCTGTCCCTCCTTTTTCTTAGACTGTAACATGAATGGCATTCTAGGGACCCACACCTACAGGGAGTCCAATGAGGTAGCTTCTGACTCTGTGTGAAGAGGCAGGGGGCAGAAGGGTGTGTCTGGGCCAGAATTAGAGCCTCCTGCTCTACCCGTTTCTCTGAATGTACATGACCTTAGCAATAACCACAAACCAGCTCTGTAGAGCAACTCTCTTGCCTCTGGCACTGCCCAGACAGAAGGAAGTAAAAGCCACACCTCCCACCACACAGCTGGTTGTCAGGCCAGGCCACCAGGTGCTCTCAACCACCCTCTCTCCTCCCCACCACCTGGTCCCGCTCCTGGAGACCCATCCTGGACGTTGCCTCCTGTGCAGGATACGGGGTTGCCTGGGTCTTTTAGGCTTATGCTGGGGGCCAGAGAAGGCGAATATTTGAATCGAATTCGTACCTGCTCCTAACTGAAGCCGTTTTCCTTCCCACCCAACAGTCCCTCTCAAGGAGTGGCAGGTGACACGTGTGAAATGGAGGGAAGCGCACTGACTCAGTGTGAGCAGCACAAGCCAGAAGCTCCATCAAGGACACTTTACTCTCCTGATGGAGAGGCAGGGGGCTGGCTCAGGAGGGCTGGCCGTAGTGCTGTCCAGTGGGCGAGCCTGTGGAAAGGGAAGGGATGAGGGCAGGCTTGCCCCACAAGGCGCTCAGGCCCCCTTCCTGGCCCCCTCTGGATGCCCAGCAGATAAGAACATCTTAAATCTTAAAGAGGAAGGGCACTAATGCCATCTTAGGATCCAGCACTGATACCATCTACCCTGCAGGTCCCCTCTTCTCTGGGCCCACAGCTTTTCACACAAAATTCCACAACCCCTGGAGCCCATAGCTCTGCCCTAGAGAGCACAGTGAAAAACACTGAAGGGGGGCTTCCCTCCAGAAACACTATGGATTTCAAACAATAGGTGAGGAAGGTCTCTAAGGCTGTTAGAAAGGGCTCACTCCTTCTCCCATTCTGAAATCACACCGTCTCACCAAGCTGCACCCCTCTCTGATCACAGAGACAGCAGGGCTCCCCACTCATGGATCTTGACTTCAAAGTGCATCACCAGGGCCCCATGTATTCCTCCCACAGCTCTCAAATCTGTATCTCCATTCTGTCCTTTATCCGCTGCTCCAGATCCATTTATCCAGATATTTCATCCTGAGTGTCCCCAAGACAACTGAAATCTGTCCTCTCCATGTTGCTCTCAAGTTGGATCTTTCCTGTTTGTTCCCATCTCTGTGGATCATGTCATTCAAGCTAGAAACACAGGTGTCTTCTTTGTTTCCACCTTCTCCATCCCTCATGTCCAATCATTCATCCAGCCCAGCCGGTTCCATACATATATATATATGAGAAAAGTGAACGTATTCGTCACTCAGCTGTGCTTGGCTCTTTGTGACCCCCATGGACTGGAGCCCACCAGGTTCCCCTGTCCATTGAATTCTCCAGGCAACAATACTGAATTGGGTAGCCATTCTCTTTTCCAAAGGATCTTCCCAGCCCGGGATTGAACCTGTGTCTCCTGCATTGCAGCAGATTCTTTACTGTTTGAGATTTTCTATATATATAATCCATATATTTTTTCCCGTCCCTGCTGCAATCATTCAAGTTCAAGCTTCTCTCAGCGTTTGACATTTGGATTCTTTTCACTGGGTATTTTTGCACTGGTCTTGTACCAACAGGGCTTCCCAGCTCGCGCTGGTGGTAAAGAACCCATCTGGCAGTGAAGGAGACATAAAGAGACGTGGGTTCGATCCCTGGGTCAGGAAGATCCCCTGGAGGAGGGCATGACAACCCACCCCAGTACTCTTGCCTGGAGAACCCCACGGACAGAGGAGCCTGGCGGGCTACTGTCCACGGGGTCACACAGAGTTGGACGTGACTGCAGAGACTTAGCGTGCTTGCCTCAGCATTCAGTCCATCTGCCTGGAACATCCTCTTTTTGTCTGTCTGGCAAACTCTGCCTCCTCGTATGCCTCCTCCTCTGGGAATCCTGTGCACATCAAGTGAAACCCAGCTCCTTCCCCAGTGAGCCCCTGGGCGCTGGCACCCATGCCTCCTTTTGAGCCCTGGTCACGGGGTCCTGCCATTGATTTGGGCCCATCTTTCTCCCCTGGGGCCCCTTGAAAGCAGGGGCCATGTTTTCTTCATCTCTGGGTCTCAGTGTCTAACTCAGCTCTTGGCAAGCAGTCAATGTCTCATAAGTGTTTTATTGATCTAAAGAATCCTGTAATAAGGAGGACAGGGGCCTTTCAAAATCCTCTTTCTCTTTTACCTGAGGGATATAGAAATTGAATCTTGTGTTGATATCTTTCTACTTGCAGACTCAAAATACCTAAGCCGTACTGAATCCTTTAGCGACTGAATCCATGCAGTGCAAGCCCATCCCTTTCTCAATAGCCAGGAAATCTTTTGTAAGGAAATTTCCTTGTCTCACCTCCCATTGTGTTGTTTTAATTATTTAGAATTAGGGCTGAACCTCTGTTTCAGAGACTCAATACCTAATATTCCACGTGGAGAGCTGAAACTCAGCTGTTGAGCTATATTTCATTCTGCTCATCCCACCATCAGGAAAAATAGATTCCTTCTCTTGGTTCAAGTTTCCACTCTCAGGAGGGGAAGGGCTTCTACTCCATGGCCCAGAGCTACCCACAGGCAAACACTTAGCGTTTGAAGAAAATAGTAACATACAAAAAAAGAATAAGAGAAAAATCAGCTAATGTTACCTGAGCCCCTCGGCATTAACTTGGCACCCATGGAAATCATGGGATCCTCTCGCAGTGGTGCTCGGAGACTAAGAAGTCTTAGTCTTCTATATCCTCCCAGAGGAGGATATACCTACTTGGTATCATACGTGCTGTGTGCACGTGTGTCCTCACTCATTCAGTGAGTATTTACCACACACCTGCTGTGTGACAGCCATCAAGCTGCTGTTGTCCACTCAGTCGTACTCAACTCTGTGACCCCATGGACTGCAGCACACCAAGCTTCCCTATCCTTTGCTATCTCCTGGCGTTTGCTCAAACTCATGTTCACTGACTCAATGGTGCCACTGTGCCGGGCTCTGGACCATTCACAGATGAATAGCAAATTCCCTCTCCATGGTTCAAATTTTGACTCACTCTTTCTGCTACTATAGCTTTCTCTCAGCCTTCCTTACGTTCTGTCTCCTGAGTCTTGGCCAAGAGAGCCTGGCTTTTTTTCTCCATTATTCCTCTGTGATTCCTACAATTTCCCTGAAGCCCAAACTTTGTCAGGGAGAAAAACAAGTTTTCTTTTCTGTTTTATTTTAGAAGTTCCTTTTGTTTTATCACAAAATCAATCACAGCCTCCCCACAGGCAAAACAGCTGTCCTTAACTAGATCTCAACCTTTTAAATCTACTTGGGGTACAATCTCCGTACCACATCCACGTGGCCACTCACTAACGTTTCTTTCTTTCATGCCTCCCTCCCTCCTTCCTCTTCTTGCTTCTTTTCTTTTTTATTCCTTCCTCTTTTCTTGCCTTCCATCTACTCTTCCGGCCGGCCATCTTCCATCTAATCCTTCCTTCCATCAACCCAATCTTTCTATCCATCCATTAAGTTATCCATGTATTAAGTAGATTCTGTGTACCAGAAACTGAACTGGGTACTGGGCCTGCTGAGCTGGGTAAACACAGGCCCAGTACTAAAAGTTCTAATAATTTGGTGAGGAAAATGGAAATTTTTTACAAATGTTTATGAAGGATATGAAGAGAGCAGTATGAGATTCCAAGGCAGAAGAGGATTAATTCTAGGGAGTATAGGAGATGACATGAAAAAGTTGACATTTGAGCTGAATTATGAAGGTGACGAAGAGGGGGAAAAAGGCCATCCAGTGGAAACAGCCACTGCAAGGACTTACAGACTTAAACTAACAGGGTGAGAATGGAAAAAATAAGCATCAAGAAACTCAATATTATTGCAGCAACGGAAGCACATGTGACAGGAATGTAAAATAAGGTGAAAGGTGAACCAGCCAGATGTGGAAGAGCCCAAAGATCAGATTCAGGTTTTTGGAAACCAAAGGTAGTCATTGGAGTTTCTAAACTCAGCAGTTTTAGAAAATGGTTCTGGCTGCAGATGGTTAATAGGAAGGTGGATAGAGAAGATGCTGGAAAGTCAGTTAGAAGGCCAATGTGTGTGCTAAGTCACTTGAGTCCTGTCCAATTCTTTGCAACCCTGTGGACCATAGCCCCCAGGCTCCTTTGTCCCTGGGATTCTCCAGGCAAGAATCCTAGAGTGGGTTGCCATGCCCTTCTCCAGGGGATCTTTCCAACCCAGGGATCAAACCCACATCTTTTATGTCTCTTGCATTGGCAGGCAGGTTCTTTATCACTAGCACCACCTGGGGATCCCCTGGAAGGCCAATACAATGGACCAAATGTGAGGTACTGCTGCTGCTGCTAAGTCGTTTCAGTCGTGTCCGACTCTGTGCGACCCCAGAGACGGCAGCCCACCAGGCTCACTGGAGTGCGTTGCCATTTCCTTCTCCAATGCATGAAAGTGAAAAGGGAAAGTGAAGTCACTCAGTTGTGTCCGACTCTTAGCAACCCCATGGACTGCAGCCTACCAGGCTCCTCCACCCATGGGATTTTCCAGGCAAGAGTACTGGAGTGGGGTGCCATTACCTTCTCCGAATGTGAGGTACAGCATGGAGTAAAGACATGAGAGGGTGGAATTAGAGGTGATGGAAAAGGGAGGGTGTTTCTCTAGATGTTGTTAGCAAGACTTCTGTCTCCAAGGAGTCAGAATAAATAAATTCTTGTACTGCCACCAAAGAGCTTGGTAAGGCTGCCTGGGGCCCAGCTGTCTGCAGAATGCTCCAAGTACTGCCTGACTACCAGGGGAAGCAAGCCCTCTGCCAGCCTGAAATGAATGACTCTCCCAGGGAAACACACTGGTGTCTGCACCCACAGCCTTATGCTGACCCATGATAGCATCAGGGTCAAGTCAGCGAGGCTGTCCCTCTGGGCTGGAGCTAATGACAAGGCAGAAGTCAGAACGTGACCCTCAGTGCCTCCATCTGAGGGGACCTGATTTCTGAATCTTCAGGCCCTGTTAGAAGACAGAGCCAGGGTGTGATAAATCACCTGCTCTGTTTTTCTCAATTTCACACCCTTAGAATTGAGCATCATTTTTTTTTTATCAACAGGCAATTTATATATTTAATCCATTTATCTTCTATTGATATTGAAAGTTCTTGTTACTCAAATATAAAGGACTGTTCCAGAATGACAAATAGCCAGAGACCAGGGAAAACTTGAATGCATATCCTGGGGAGAAAAAATGATCAAACACACTGCAAATTGGTAATAAAAAGACAGGGATAAAATGTATCCCATACCGACTGAGCTTATAACAGTGGATTTTTTTAAAAAACTCTTTTTCTGATGTCATTCTATTTTCTCAACAGCTTTGTGTGGTGAGTTTGTGATTACTATTTATTTATTTTGGCCACATCATGCAGCTTGTGGGATCTGAGTTCCCTGACCAGGGATTGAACCTGGGTCCACAGCAATGAAAATCTTAAACACTGGACCACCAGGGAATTCCTGTGATCACCATATAGAAGAAGGAGAAACCGAGACACAGCATTCAGACCACTTGCCCAGTGGGACACAGATCTGTAAAGCCAGGACTTAACCTTTAATCTGCCTCATCTAGAAGATCCTTTCTGTGCCATCTCATTTGGAGGGACTGAGAGCAGGCAGGAAGGGTCAGAGCCTGAGAAGCCCCCTTGATGGTCCTGTGATCTTGGATAAACCATGTGGCTTCACGAGCATCAGTTTTGCCTCTAAAATAATGAGGCACCTTGGATTATGCAGGCCCGCAGTCGTGTTTCCAAGCCAAGCAAGAGAATGACTCACTGTCAAATGAATAAAGTTTTACAGACAGCATTTCTACTTTATTTGATTCTGGAACATCTCTCTACATGTGTCATAAAAATAAAACAGAGCTTTGATTGTGAGTTTCAATTGAGCCCACTGCTTCACTGGTCTGGGCTTCAGATTTTCCTCTGACTTAAAATTTTTCAAAACATTTTTGAGGGTCTATTCCATGCTAGGTATATTCTGTCAATAACCCAGTGAGCTGTGGTGAAATAACTTGCCCTGCTAGTCCTCAACTCAATAGTTCTGCCTCTTCATACTAAGATAAGACATTGCCCTTTTTCCAAACACTAATTTCAGGAACACTAATTTCAAATGTTAAGAGATGTTATAGGATCAAGAGCATTCTGTGCACAAAGAAGCTTGGAAAACTTGTTAAACATATTAAACAAGGTTAAGTAAGATTCTTTACAAGGGGATTTCTCAAAGACTTGGATAAACTGATGCCATTAGGACTCTCCAAGAAGGGAAAGAATAGTCAGTGTTTCCCAACTTTCTGGACTACAAAATCTTTTTCAAGGAACACCTAGCCGAATGAATGTTCCAGTGACCATACGTTGAGGCGCACCAGACCCTGGCTTAAAAAATCTTCAAGAGGCAGGGGTCGAAGAATAATTACAAATGTGCTACACTATGGAAGGTGAGGGCTACTGCGTGACACAGAGTTGGCGTTCATGAAATGTTAACACAAAGGGGATCCCATCTGTGCTCATAACGAGCACTGTCTTTGGCAAGCACATGACCCCACATGTCACACTATCTCCTCTTAGCTGGGGAAGGGACAGAGGTCAAATGACTTATGACATTCTGGGAGTGCATTTTCTGAGAAGACATTCACAGTTTTTAGCCAAATGCCCTTTTTCTTCACTTGTGACATTTTGAAGATGCATCATTTGGCAAGGATGGGTTTTCAGCCCTCTTCAAAGTACACATACTTGTCAGCAGGAGGCTTATTCAAGGAGTCTTCCAAGAGCTCATCCTTATCCAGAATGGTTGGTTGGTGTGTCTTATCCTGAATTTGCAGGAACCCACAGTGTGGGCATTGAGTCAGCAACAGCCTCCTGCAGTATTTCCATGAGCTGACTTTCTTAAAAGTTGAAGGGTGCTGCGTTTCTTCCCCAATTAAAGAACCAGAATATCCCAATGATGAGGATCACATTTGTGAACATGGTGAGTTTATTTTGTCGTTTTCTCATCCAAAACTAAAAGTCATCTTAAAATGCCAATGAAGCAGCACACACAATTATGACGGAAGTTCTACTTAAACTTTAAAAGTAACTGACTTGAAAAAGAAAGTATCCACATATATATGGAATTTAGAAAGATGGTACTGATAACCCTGTATGCGAGACAGCAAAAGAGACACAATGTAAAGAACAGACTTTTGGACTGGGAGAGGGAGAGGGTGGGATGAGTGGGAGAATGGCATTGAAACATGTATACTATCATGTAAAAACGAAAAGCTAGTCTACGTTCGATACAGGATACAGGATGCTTGGGGCAGGTGCACTGGGATGACCCAGAGAGATGATATGGGGAGGGTGGTGGGAGGGGGGCTCAGGGTTGGGAATTCATGTACACCTGTGGCGGATTCATGTCAATGTAGGGCAAAATCAATACAGTAAAGTACAAAAATAAAATAAAAATTTTTTAAAAATACAAAAAAAGAAAAAGAAAGTATCTCTGTCTTTTTAATCTTTTCCACTTCTACATGTTCCATAACCTTTACTCTTTTTTGCTGTAAAAAGAATCAATTCTCTTTTTTTGGCTGCACCAGGTCTTAGCTGCAGTGTGCGGGCTCTCAGCTGTATCACATGGCCTCTAGTTTCCTGACCAGGGATTGAACCTGGGCCCCCTGCATTAGGAGTGTGGTGTTTTAACCATTGGACCCCCAGGGGAGTCCTTGAAATTTTGGAAAAATACAAAACATCATAAAGAAAAAAGATAAAAGAAGTCAGTAATCTCATTACCCAGGAAAAATAACCAAAACCTTTTTTTATGTACTCCATATGTATTTCTTTCATTTTGATGTATTTTCTTCACCAGAGAGAAATATATTTATTTATATTGGTATATGTATATTCATAGATACATATATCACATAAATATATGATGTATATATATATCATAAGAGGGGAAAATACATATACAAAGAATGTTTTTACCAAGTTGGGAATACGCCATGTACATTTTTAAACCTGCCTTTTTTACTTAGTACTGTATCATAAGCAGTTTCCAAGGGCTGAAGTTTTCCATTCCAAATCGCCTAAGGAGTCGGCTCATAGACAAACTGGTAAATTTACAAGCTGCTGTCAGATGTGACTAGTGATGGCCATGGCATTAATATCAGTGGTTCTTCTTGAGAGCAATTAAATTTGGCATCGCTATCGCTACTTAATGTGTTTATATCAGCTCCTGTAATTGTTTTCTAAAGCCATACATTTCTCAAGTTAATTATAAACAAATTGCTCTGCTTAATTAATGGGCATCACTAACAGCATTATCTCGTATGCATGTGAATGAGCCTTGTGACAGCTTCACAGGAGCTGGATTCATGCTGTCAGATGGTGGTCCTGGGAGGAAAGCCAATGGCCCTGAACCCAGGTCTTCAGTGCGTCCAGAGATCTCCAGTCCAGGATCTGCTGGAGCAAGTGTGTCCCAAGGCTACTGCTGCCCAGCCAGGTCTTCAGTGTGTATGTCACCTTGGACCTGCCCAGCTATGCTCCAAGAAGTATGGAGGAGCTAAGATGGGGCTGACTGGGCACCTCTCAGGTTATCAATGACAGTCTCTCTCTTCGGCACTGATTTCTTATCTTTGTCATTCCATGTGGTCCTCTCTACACCCATCCTGCGCTCTAGCTAGTTTGGCAGGATGGTGATGAGGTTGGACACTGGGGCCAGGCTCCCAGGGTTCAAATACCAACTCTGCCAAGTCACTAGATGTGAGAACATGGGCAAGCTTCCGTGCGGTCATTTGTAATATCGAGATTATCGCTGAACCTACCTTGCAAACTTGTTAAATCAGTTAATGTGGGTCAAGGGAGCATAACAGTGCTTAATAGCATTAACTATTAATAGTATGTTTAGGTTTGGTCAACATCCCACTTTATAGATGCTGCCGCTGCTGCTGCTGCTGCTAAGTCGCTTCAGTCGTGTCCGACTCTGCGATAAAGTGGCTACAATTTTGTGACCTAGGCCAGTGGGCCTCCCAGGTAGTGCTAGAGGTAAAGAACCTGCCAATGATGTAAGAGAGACATAAGGAGACGTAAGAGATGTGGGTTCAATTCCTGGGTTGGGAAGATACCCTGAAGGAAGAAATGACAACCCTCTCCAATATTCTTGCCTGGAAAAGTCTATGGACAGAGGAGTCTGGCTGGCTACAGTCCATGGGGTCCAAGAGTCACTCGGGCACATCTGAGTTCATGCACAAACACATGCACACACACGCACACACACATAAGCCAGTACTACAGTGATGCAAATGAGGAAGGCACCCTGGGTGTAAATTTAAGGAGGTGCCTCCTCTCAGGGTCACTGCCTCACCAGAGTCCTTGCTGGTATGATCTATTCACATCTGCTTAGCGTCGATTGAGATCAGGATGACTCTAGAATCCCTGTGCTCTCACTGAGACCCCCTGTTTTCTTAGCTCTTCTTCCCGGCTGTGACCCAGGTGATTAAGGGACTTCTCCAGCCCAACACTGGTTTGATAGTTCTCTCTGCAGAAACTGCCCACTCTCTCCTCTGTTTTTTCTAACAGACACAGTATAGGACCATAGTGCCAGCAGGGCTGAGGACCCAACAATCTCATCCAGGCTGTAGTAAGACCCTAGATTTTTGGTAGACAAAGATGGCGGAACAAGGTTTTTTGGTAGAACAAACTTTGTCCTGAAATAAGAGCCAAGGTGTCCCATGTGCGTGTGTACTCAGTTGTGTGTGACTCTTTGGGACCCCATGGACTGTAGCCTACCAGACTCCTCTGTCTGTGAAATTTTCCAGACAAGAATTGTGGAAGGGGTTGCCATTTCCTCCTGCAGGAGATCTTCCCAACCCAGAGATCGAACCCAAGCCTTTTGTGCCTTGTGCATTGGCAGGCAGGTTCTTTACTACTGAGCCCCTGGGGAGCCCTAAGGTGTCCCATGTGTGTGTGTGTGTGTGTGTGTGTGTGTGTGTGTATGTTAGTCACCCAGCTGTGTCTGACTCTTTGTGACCCCATGGACTATAGCTCTCCAGGCTCCTCTGTCCATGGAGTTCTCCAGGCAAAAATACTGAAGTAGGTAGCCATTTCCTTCTCCCGGGAATCTTTCCAATCCAGGGATTGAACCCAGATCTCCTGCACTGCAGGCAGATTCTTTACACTCTGAGTCACCAGGAAAGTCCAAGGTGTCCCATATCTTGTCTTTGGTTCTGAACCACAAGATGCTCTCTAGTCACTCTTTTAATTGCTCAGTAGAGCAGCTTTTTGTAGCCACTGGGAGCCGCAGGCTATCCTGGGAGATGAGCCAGCAATGTTAGTATCACTGAAGGTGAAGGGAGGGGGCTAATGCTGGGATTCAGTAGATTTAATGCCCTTCTGGAGCTGTCTTGGGTGGTCAATGCCCAGAGCCACAAGTCCAAGAGCAGCTTCCTCCTTCAGCTGCTATTTTTAAATTTTGTATCAAGCATGAAGGAAACTGGTCTTTCTTATGTTTATTGTATGCACCTTCTTCATAGATACAGTTATCCCCACTCAACAAATGAATAAACTGAGGCTCACAGAGGATACACCCAAACAAGGGGCAGAGTGAGGATTTGGAGCAAGATCAGCTGTACACTGTCCCCTGTGCGTGGCCCTGGATCATGATGCTCTGGGTATATTTTTGGCCTCATTTCTGCTGAAGTGCCTGCGGACCTCAGGTCTAGACCTCTCGCCCCATTCTCCTGGGGGAGAGAGCAAGTACCAGGGAGTGAGGGCAGGTACTAACGGTCATGGTCATGCTCTGGACAAAGCTGTTGGAATTCAGTTTTCGTTGTAGGAGGATGGAAGCCAATGAGTCAAGATGTCAGGGTCAAAAATAGGAAGCAGGTCCTTGAATGGGGACAGTCCCAGAAATAAAATCATCATGGCCAGTCCCCAAGAAGCAGCTTCCCCATAACAGCCTCCAACAGGGGACAAGGCTGCCCTGATTCCGGACTCTCCCTAACAGAATGGTCTCAGAGCCTGCTGGTGTCTTTCCTGAGGATGCAGAATGAATTTTAACAGGGGAGGAAATGACTTCAATATGAATAACATGTGTAGGAAAGTTTATGTAGTGTATATGCATAATATATATGTAAAAATGCATACAGAGGATAGACATTTGATTTATTCATTGTTCCATTCATTCATATTTATTTTCTCAAGACTGAATTTTATTCACTTATATTTTTACCTATTCAA
The DNA here is from genome assembly GCA_006410615.1 of Neotragus moschatus. Lineage (NCBI taxonomy): Eukaryota > Metazoa > Chordata > Mammalia > Artiodactyla > Bovidae > Neotragus > Neotragus moschatus. The sequence goes on along the minus strand of SJYA01002274.1, from coordinate 2,754,531 downwards.
TCATTCATTCACTGACTTGCTTATCAGTCCATCTAACCATTTATTTAACAGACTTTTCCTGAACATTTACTATGTGTTAAGTACCATATTATGTTAGGAATATAGAATTCTATAAGACAAAATCCTTCTTCTTAAAGAACTGTTTAAAGGATTAGACAGCCATTTATATACATAATTGCATTGCAATGTTTTAGGTTCATTGAATACATATGATTGCCAGGACAAAGAATATTTGACTAAGAGTTCATCAATCAAAGAAGGTTAGGGCAGAGTGTGGGTAAAGAAAAGAGACCGCCCTAAATTCAACCCTGTGGAAATGAGCCCACAACCCCCATAATTCCTAATTCCTTTTCATCCCAGAGGCTCATGATTCCTGAGCCCTGAGGGCAGAAGACAAGACAAAACATTCTTCACTTAGCTGCCCACTTCTACCTGCCACCAGAAGATGGAGGTGATGGTTTTCACTCTTTCAGGAAATCCTGTTGATAATGATCAGGGTTCTTGGCCTTCCCCAATCAATAGAAATTGACCAGAGGCCAGACGAGAAATTCAGGCAAGGCTTTGGGGGGCTGCAGGAGGGATGGGGAATAACAGGTTCCTCTGCTTGCTCCCCACACTGGGGAGTGCAAGTAGTTCCTTATATAGGGTGAGGGTAGGGGTGTGCCCAGGGGTCAGGCTGTTGGTGGTGCATGCAGGGGGCATCACAGTACCCTGCTTTTGCTGCTGACTTCCGGTTTTTCGCTCTTGCTGTTATTCAGTTGCTCAATCATGTCTCTTTTCGATCCCTTGGTCTGCAGCATACCAGGCTTCCCTGACCTTCACTACCTCCTGGAGTTTTGTCAAATTCATGTCCGTGGAGTCAATGATGCCACCAACCATCCCATCCTCTGTCACACCCTTCTCCTGCCCTCAATCTTTCCCAGCATCAGGGTCTTTTCTAATGAGTCAGCTCTCTGAATTAAGTGGCTAAATTATTAGAGCTTTAGCTTCAGCATCAGTCTTTCCAATGAATATTCAGGCTTGATTTCCTTTAAGATTGAGTAGTTTGATCTCCTTGTTGTCCAAGGAACTCTCAAGAGTCTTCTCCAGCACCATTTGAAAACATCCTTTCTTCAGTATTCAGCCTTCTTTATGGTCCAACTCTCACATCCATACGTGACTACTGGGAAAAATCACAGCTTTGACTATATGGATCTTTGTCAGCAAAGTGATGTCGCTGCTTTTTAATACACTGTCTAGTTTTGTTGAAGCTTTTCTTCCAAGGAGCAAGTGTCTATTAATTTCACGGCTACAGTCACCATCTGCAGTGATTTTGGAGCCCAAGAAAATAAAGTCCGTCACTGTTTCCATTGTTTCCCCATCTATTTGCCATGAAGTGATGGAACTGGATGCCACAATCTTAGTTTTTTGAATGGTGAATTCTAAACCAGCTTTTTCACTCTCCTCTTTCACCTTCATCAAGAGGCTCGTTAGTTCCTCTTTACTTTCTTGCCGTAAACGTAGTGTCATCTGCATATGTGAGTTTATTTATATTTCCCCTGGCAATCTTAATTTGGCAGTTGGTTTTTTTGTCTTTGTGTTATCTTTTGGTCCATAATTTGCCCCAACTTTGCATGTATGCAGTTTTTAGTCCCACTAATTCTGTTTTATTGACTATATCAAAGGCTTTGACTGTGTGGATAAACTGTGGAAAATTCTGAAAGAGATGGGAATACCAGACCACCTGACCTGCCTCTTGAGAAATCTNGTTTTAGAAAAGGCAGAGGAACCAGAGATCAAATTGCCAACATCTGCTGGGTCATGGAAAAAACAAGAAAGTTCCAGAAAAACATCTATTTCTGCTTTATTGACTATGCCAAAGTCTTTGACTGTGTGGATCACAATAAACTGTGGGAAATTCTGAGAGAGATGGGAATGGGAAAAAATATATAAATATCTTTAAATTTTATTTACAAACTAGAACAGCACGGGGAATATAGCCAATATTTTACAGTAATAGAAAGTGAAGTATAACCTTTAAAAAATTGTGAATCATTATGTTATATACCGGAAACTAAAATAATATGGTAAATCAACTATACCTCAAATTTAAAAAAAAGAGAAATAAATAAAGAATACTAGTATTCTAGGTACCCTGGTGGGCTTTCTGAAGGTCCTTTCATATGTCTGGGGGTGAGAGAAGTAAGTAGTAAGATTGGCTTGTTAGGTTCCTAAATAGAGCTGTTTTTTTGTTGTCCTTAAACACAAGCTATTACAGTCATTTTTCAGCAAGTCAAATTAATATAAATCATATTTCAAATCACTAAAATATAATTCTCTCCTGGAGTGTTTAAAGGATTTTTAAATTTTTAACTATGAAATGTTTTAATCATACATAATAATACATGGCAAACAATAATCTAAATACTCCTGAACCTAGTACTCAATTTAAGAAATAAAATATTGGGTTCCCTGGTGCTTCAGTGGTAAAGAATCCACCTGCCAATGCAAACATGGGTTTAATCCCTGGTCCAGGAAAATCCCACTTGCCAAGGGGCAAGTACGCTCATGTGCCACAACTACAGAACCCGTGCTCTAGAGTCTGGGAGCAGCAACTACTGAGCCCACGTATACAGCTACCGAAGCCCACTGGTTCTGAGCAAGTGCTGTGCAGAAAGAGACGCCACCACAATAAGCAGCCTGTGCACTGCAACTGGAGTAGCCCCTACTCGATGCAACTAGATCATGTGCAAAGCAACGAAGCCCCCGCCCAGACAAAAATAAACAAATAAACAAAATTATTTTAAAAAAGAAATAAAATATTACCTGTACCATTAAAGCTTTCTTTCCCCAGTTGCCTTTTCCTGCATCCCACACACTTCCTGTATCCAGGGATAACCATTTATGTTAAATGCTGTGATTATCCTTCCCTGGTTTTTTTAGAACCATCATTTCTCCTCTGGACATCAAAATTACTATGGAGATTTTTTAAAACTACTGCCTTGTTTGATTCTGTTTTGGACTTTTCCTCTCCCCTTTTGGAAGCCATATAGAGAGACAAGGAGAACTGGGGGGAGAGGCTGAGGAAAGAAAAACACAAGCACTGTTTTAGATAAACCGAGAAAACCCACAAAACCCCCAGTTACATTTAAATAATCCCCAAACAGGTGTGACCAGCTGAGTCCTATGGGAATCCTCATAAGACACAGTGATGGGAGAAGCCAGAAGGAACAAGAACTGAGTGTGCAGCCCTCAGATCATCAACAAAAATTCCATCCCCAGAAGGAGAGGATGACTACCCTAGGGGGGCACTTCTGTGAGTGAGGCTAAGAAGGACCAGAAATTGTGTCCAAGAGGACCCAGGAATGGCACAGCTCAGAAGGCATGAAAAATACTTTTGATGGCAGGGGCCAATAAAGAAACAGAGAAAAACAAAGATGGCCCTAGAAGCCCATCTGAGCAGTTTAGGGGCAGAGTGGGTATGGCTACACGGGGGTGCCATATTTAAGGAAATGGCCCAGCACCTTAGTAATACAACAGGAAGCCCTTGACTTGCAAAGTCTGGAGATTTTCCATGTCTTCTCTCATCTCATCTCACAACCACCTCCAATAGACGAACAAAGGAACTGCCTGCGGCTAGGTGGTCCAGAAATTCATCTAATACAATAAGCTAACAAATATTGAATAGGCACAGGACCCACCCAAACACTCACAAAGATAACACTTTCAAAGCCTAGAAAAACTTTCCTGCAGATGAAAAAAACTCACTATCTAAATATTATAACCAAATGTTCCACCATACTGTTTTAAAACTTGATGCCGGCAGTGTTTTTTAAAAAATCAGAAATACAAGAATTCAGGAAAGAAGTGAGATGAGAAGTGAAAGAATTAGAAAATTAATAGGAAGACCCTCCCTCCAAAAAATAAACTTTTCAGAGAAGAAGGAAGACAAGCAAGAAAAGACTGCGGATAACAGAGAAGATGCCTGCAAACGACAAGGAAGATACACCAAAAATCCAACGTATGCATAAGTCATGCCTCCAAAGAGGAAAACCAAACTATGCAACAATGAAAACCCACAAAAAAATAATTAAAATGAGATTTAAGAACATTTTCCTAAAGTAAAAGAAATTTACGTGCTGAAAAGACAAATCATGTGCTAGGAAAACCTGACTCCAAGTGATCATAACTGAGACGGACCCTAATGCAGTTATTAGATTTTAAAGATAAAGGATTCTTTCAGCAGCCAAGCACAAGGATTAAATCACTTGTAAAGGAAATAAACCAAGCTGCCCCAAACTTCCTCACAACACTGTTGAACACCAATATAGTGAAACCATTCTTTTTTTATTTTTTTTTAATTGGAGGATAATAGCTTTACAATGTTGTGAAATGAAGTTTCTGCTGTACAATGAAGTGAATCAGCTATCAGTGTACATTTATCCTCTCCTTCTGGAACCTTCCTCCTGTCAAATCCCATCCTACTCCTTTAGGTCATCACAGAGCTCCAGGCTGAGCTCCCTATGTTATACAGCAGCTTCCCAACAAGCCATCTGTTTTATACATGGCAGTGTACATGTGTCAACGCTACTCTCTCAAAGCTGGTATAAGATAATGAAGGGAAAGAATTTAAAAACAAAGGTCTTATATATAGACGAATTTTTCAAGCCTGATGGTTTAAACATGAAAGAGCTCTGGGAATATTGTTCTCAGGAGACTTTCTTGAGGAAAACAATAGCATGTGATATTAAATCTTATGTGTCAACTTGACTGGGCCACAGGCTGCCCAGATATATAATCAAACATTATTCTAGGTATGCCTGTGAAAGGTTTTTGGACGAGATTAACATCTGAATCAGTAAACTGAGTAAAGCAGGTAACCCTCCCCAAAGTGAGTGGATCACACCCAGTCAGTTGAAGACCTGAAAAGAACAGGAAGGCTACCCTTCCCTCAAGTAAGAGGGAATTCCCTCCTGCCTGACCACAGAGCTGTAACACTGATCTTTCCCTGCCTTTGGAGTTGGACTTGGACTTGAACTGAAACATCAGCTCTTCTTGGGCCTCAAGCCTGCTGGCTTTTGAAGTGAAGCTATACCATCAGCTCTACTGAGTCTCCAGCTTGAAAACAACACATCTAGGGATTTTTCAGCCACCATAATTGTGTGAGTCAATTCCTTATAATAAATCTCTTTCTGTATATGTATACACACACACACACACCGTGTTCATTCTGCTTTTCTGGAGAACACTGACTCTAGAGTAGAGAATGAACTCAAGAGATGATTGGAGGAAACCAGGAAAAAGAATATCACTAAGCGTTAAATATATTTAACCTGGCTTCCCAGGTGGTGCTAGTGGTAAAGAACCCACCTGTCAATAATGGAGATGAGGGTTCAGTCCCTGGGTTGGAAGATCCCACGGAGGAGGGCAGCCCACTCCAGGATTCTTGCCTGGAGAATCCCCATGAACAAGGGACCGTGACTGGCTACAGTTCATGGGGTCACAGAGTCAGACACAACTGAAGCAACTTAGCACACACACTCATGCAGACTCGAATACAAACAAGGGTGGAAATGAAGACAACATCGTAGAACATGAATAGTATATACTCCAATGATTTAAAACTGAGAGGAGAAAAGTGGAATGTGGTAGAACGGAAAATAAGTGAACTTACTCCTTCATTCCTAACAGCCAGGAGTGAGTAGGTAACATTCAGAATAAACAGAAAAGGGCAGTTCCCAAGTTTGGCAACTGAAGATTAGACTTCAGAAGCTTTAGGATGAAAAAAGCTGTAGAATAAAAAACTAGACTTGAGTTTTATTGTCAATTCTGTTATCTAATTTTAAGTAATTATACTAATTGAACCATGGCGATGTTGATAACTACCTGAAATGATTATTCTTGCTGGATAGTTGCAAAAGGCAGATCTGGGCCAACTCTGACACCCTAGCTGTCTGTGTTAAGGTGTCCTGCCTCGTCTCATTACAGACAAGAGCCAAGACTTGACTGCTTTCCAACTGCACTAAATTTTGGTTAGATGGGACTTCCCTGGTGGTCCAGTGGTCCACTTCCAATGTAGGGGGCATGGGTTTGACCCCTGGTTTGGAAACTAAGATCCCATATGCTACACAGAGTGGACAACAAAGAAATTAAATAAAAAGATTTTGTGTAGAAGGTGATTCTCAGAATGTAAGGCTCCACCTTTCTCTTTTAGTTCCCTAGTCGGGAGGGTTTGATCCATTGGCTAGAACATCCTAAGACTTGTTCTTATTTCTTCCAGCCGGTTCCTGCCTCATGGCTATATATATATATATATATATATATCTTTCTGTCTCACGCTATACACATTAAAAATTTTTTTATTTAAAGATGCTTCTTTAATGTTATTATCCTTGTGATTTCTGTTTTTACTTTTATAGTTTTTAGTTCTTAATCCTTAAATTCCATCTACTTGTACTTTTTTTTACTTTTTAACTAATGTTTTTGCTCTTTTATCTTAATCTTTCATCTCATTTACTTTTATATTTTAACCTTCTACTTTCTTGGTTTATAGCCTTTTACATTTTCTTTTAAATCTCAACCACTTTATTGATTGCTATTTTTAAGTTTCTAACTGACTTTATTGTGATTTATATTCTTTTAAAAATGTGTATTGCTTTTCTATTGCTGTTTTAATCTCCTAACTTTCTATACTCTCATGATTGATATCATCTTATTCATTTTTCCCTTTTCTTATATGTATGTTATAATCATCATTTCTTTTTACAATTGCTATAGCTGTGGTAGCAAAAGCAAAGCTCGCCTGTAAGAAGAGGTTGAAATCCTTCTTCCTTGTATTTGACCTAAAAGTCACAACCTGTCCCTAGAGGCTCCCTTTCTTATTCAATAGTCTCCAATCCACCCCATCCACTGAAAACCCAGAAGACTCATGTTAGCTCTCCCCAGCATGATAATTCTCTTCATACAACCTGACACGTTTGATGGAGGGAGTTGTGTGGCTGCCTGCCCTCCCATCCCTCCAAAACTGTGGGACAGACTTCCTGTTTTTAAATCCTTCATCCCCAAGTCAGTGAGATCCTGCTAGGACCCGTTTCTATCTTCTTGTTGTTGTTGCTTAATCGCTGAGTCTTATTCAATTCTTTTGTGACCCCATGGACTGTAGCCCACCATGCTCCTCTGTCCAGTCAATTTCCCAGGCAAGAGTACTGGAATGGGTTGCCATTTCCTTCCCCAGGGGATCTTCCTGACCCAGAGACCAAACACGCATTTCCAGCTTTGCAGGCATATTCTTCATCACTGAGCCACCAGTTTCTATCTAGTCAGCTATTAAACTTTGCTTCCCCTGCCTCAAGGGAGATGTTTTCTCTTGGACTCCCTCCCAGGTAGAATGCTGATTACTTAGATACACTTCTCTCCGTGTCGTATCCTAGGAAATAAGGTGCTTACTCACCTAGTGTATGGTCAAACCATAACCCCAAGGAAGAGAGAAAATTCACTGGCAACTCCGGATCTTATGCTAAGCTCCCGCAGGTGTAACTGATCTGTGCCATGACAACCAGCAATGGGAACAGTCTAGAGAATAATTACGGGACGTATGCATTTGATGATTGAGAGGCCAGAAGCTTAATTTCCACAGCCATACAAGGCAAGGTCAATTATTCAAGTCTTGTAGATCCCAGGCCACTTGCTGACTCAGGCCTGGTAATGATCTCTCATTTTATACAGTTGATTAAAACAGAGGCCTCAAGCTAAATAAAACACCTGAACAAAATCTCCTGTGCCCAGAACTACTCAGGTTTAGTCTCAGTGGTCTGCTTTTAGATTTAAGTCTGTTATAAATACTCTGGGCACAATATTTTACACACAGTAATTTATCAATAAATATTTGCCTGAATCATGAAATGATTTCAAAAGTGGTATCTTCCATTTTTGAGAGCATTTCCTATACACCCACAATTATTCAATTTCATCTAAATGCATGACGGTTGACTCAGTCCAATGTTCTATTCTAGAATAGAATATGTTTTAGGCATGGTTATTCTACTACTGACTCTTGTACTATTTCTTGTGGGGAAAACTTTTCCTAAGAATGATATAAGACAGTTTGTAGTATTTGACAGTTCTTTGACCTTTGTGGATAAGTGTTACATGGCCTCAACGTGGGCTTCCCAAGTGGCTCCAGTGGTAAAGAACACACCTGCCCGTGCAGGAGACATAAGAGACGCAGGTTCAGTCCCTGGGTCAGGAAGATCTCCTGGAGGAGGGCATGGCAACCCACTCCAGTATCCCTGCCTGCAGAATCCCACGGACAGAGGAAACTGACAGGCTGAAGTCCATAGCGTCACACAGAGTCAAACAGGACTGAAGCAACAGCACACATATGGCCTCAGTGTGGCTGCTGCTTGCATTGCACTGGCACAGGGTCTACAAGTTTTCTTGTAGAAGGCCAGAGAGTAAATAACTTAGGCTGTGAGACCACGCAACCTGTGTTGCCATGACTCAACTCTGCCACTGTAGAATGAAGGCAGTCATAGACAATGTATAACAAGCAGGATGGTGTTTCAGTAAATTCTTATTTATGAACACTGAAATTTGATTTTATGTAACTTTTGTGGGTTACAAAATACTATTCCTCTGGTTTTTTTCAACCAGTTTAAAATACAAAGGAACATAAGAAGACACTTGTCAGTCAGTTCAGTCACTCAGTTGTGTCCAACTCTTTGCGACCCCATGGACTGCAGCACACCAGGCTTCCCTGTCCATCACCAACACCTGGAGCCTACTCAAACTCATGTCCATCGAGTCGGTGATGTCATCCAACCATCTCATCCTCTGTCATTCCCTTCTCCTCCCACCTTCAATCTTTCCCAGCATCAGAGTCTTTTCGAAAGAGTCGGTTCTTCACATCAAGTGGCCAAAGTACTGGCGCTTCAGCATCAGCATCAGTCCTTCCAGTGAATATTCAGGATTGGTTTCCTTTAGGATGGACTGTTTAGATCTCCCTGCAGTCCAAGGGACTCTCAAGATTCTTCTCCAACACCACGGTTCAAAAGCATCAATTCTTCAGCATTCAGCCTTCTTTACAGTCCAACTCTCACATCAGTACATGACTACTGGAAAAACCATAGCTTTGACTAGACGGACCTTTGTTGGCAAAGTAATGTCTCTGCTTTTTACTATGCTGTCTAGGTTGGCTATCGCTTTTCTTCCAAGGAGTAAGCGTCTTTTAATTTCATGGCTGTGGTCACTATCTGCAGTGATTTTGGAGCCCAAGAAAATAAAGTCTCTCACTGTTTCCATTGTTTCCCCATCCATTTGCCATGAAGTGATAGGACCGGATGCCATGATCTTAGTTTTTTGAATGTTCAGTTTTAAGCCAACTTTTTCACTCTCCTCTTTCACTCTCATCAAGAGGCTCATTAGTTCTTCTTTGATTTCTGCCATAAAGGTGATGTCATCTGCATATCTGAGGTTATTGATATTTCTCCTGGCAATCTTGATTCCAGCTTGTGCTTCATCCAGCCTGGCATTTCACATGGTGTACTCTGCATATAAGTTAAATAAGTAAGGTGACAATATACAGTCTTGAGGTATTCCTTTTCTGATTTAGAACCAGTCTGTTGTTCCATGTCCAGTTCTAACTGTTGTTTCTTGACCTGCATACAGATTTCTCAAGAGGCAGGTCTTGTATTCCCATCTATTGAAGAATTTTCTGCAGTTTGTTGTGATCCACACTGTCAAGGGCTTTGGTGTAGTCAAAAAATAAAGCAGAGATAGATGTTTTTCTGGAACTCTCTTGCTTTTTCTATGATCCAGCAGATGTTGGCAATTTGGTCTCTGACTCCTCTCCCTTTTCTAAAGAGTGAACATCAACATTTTAGGGATCAGTGAACTAAAATGGACTGGAATGGGTGAATTAACTCAAATGACCATTAAATCTACTACTGTGGGCAAGAATCCCTTAGAAGATAGGGAGTAGCCATCATAGGCAACAAAAGAGTTCAAAATGCAGTACTTGGATGCAGTCTCAAAAACGACAGAATGATCTCTGTTTGTTTCCAAGGCAAACCATTATATATCACAGTAATCCAAGGCTATACCCTGACCAGTAATGCTGAAGAAGCTGAAGTTGAACAGTTCTATGAAGACCTAAAAGACCTTCTAGAACTAACACCCAGAAAAGATGTTTTTTCATTATAAGGGACTGGCATGCAAAAGTAGGAAGTCAAGAGATACCCAGAGTAACAGGCAAATTTGGCCTTGGATTACAAAACAAAGCAGGTCAAAGACTAACAGTTTTGTGAAGAGAATGCACAGGTCTTAGCAAACACCCTTTTCCAACAACACAAGAGAAGACTCTACTCATGGACATCATTAGATGGTCAATATTGAAATCAGATTGATTATATTCTTTGCAGCCAAAGATGGAGAAGCTCTATACAGTCAGCAAAAACAAGACTGGGAGCTGACTGTGGCTAAGATCATGAACTCCTTATTGCCAGATTCAGGCTTGAAATGAAGAAAGTAGGAAAAACCACTAGACCATTCAGGTATAACCTAAATCAAATCCCTTACAATTGAAGTGACAAATAGATTCAAGGGATTAGATCTGATAGACAGAGTGCTTGAGGAACTATGAATGGAGGTTCATGACATTATACAGAAGGCAGGCATCAAGACCATCCCCAAGAAAAAGAAATACAAAAAGGCAAAATGGTTGTCTGAGGAGGCCCTACAAATAGCTGTGTAAAGAAGAGAAATGAAAGTAAAGGAGATAAAGGAAAGATATACCCATTTGAATGCAGAGTTCCAAAGAATAGCAAGGAGAGATAAGAAAGCCTTCCTCAGTGATCAAGGCAAAGAAATAGAGGAAAACAACAGAATGAGAAAGACTAGAGATCTCTTCAAGAAAATTAGAGATACCAAGGGAACATTTCATGCAGAGATGGGCACAATAAAGGACAGAAACTTGTATGGGTCTAACAGAAGCAGAAGATATTAAGAGGTATCAAGAATACACAGTGTTCAGTTCAGTCACTCAGTTGTGTCCAACTCTTTGTGACCCCCTGGACTGCAGCACGCCAGGCCTCCCTGTCCATCCCCAACTCCCAGAGTTTACCCAAACTCATCTCCATTGAGTCAATGATGTCATCCAACCATCTCATTCTCTGTCATCCCACAGAAGAACTATACAAAAAAGATCTTCATGACCCAGATAACCACAATGGTGTGATCATTCACCAAGAGCCAGACATCCCAGAATGCAAAGTCAAGAGGCCCTTAGGAAGCATCACTATGACCAAAGCTAGTGGAGGTAATGGAATTCCAGTTGAGCTATTTCAAATCCTAAAAGATGATGCTGTGAAAGTGCTGCACTAAATATGCCAGCAAATCTGGAAAACTCAGCAATGGCCACAGGACTGGGAAAGTGCAGTTTTCATTCCAGTCCCAAAGAAAGGCAATGCCAAAGCATGTTCAAACTACCGCACGATTGCACTCATCTCACATGCTGCTGCTGCTGCTGCTGCTAAGTCAATTCAGTCGTGTCTGACTCTGTGCGCCCAATAGACAGCAGCCCACCAGGCTCCCTTGTCCTTGGGATTTTCCAGGCAAGAACATTGGAGTGGGTTGCCATTTCCTTCTCCAATGCATGAAAGTGAAAAGTGAAAGTGAAGTTGCTCAGTCATGTCCAACTCTTAGTGACCCCATGGACTGCAGCCTACCAGGTTCCTCCATCCATAGGATTTTGCTAGCAAAGTAATTCTCAAAATTCTCCAAGCCAGGCTTCAACAGTATGTGAACCGTGAACTTCTTAGCTTGTAGGCTGCACAAAAACAGGCTACAGACTAGATTTGGCCCGTGGCTATAGTTATCTAAAGCTTGATTTTGTTGTNACCAGGTTCCTCCATCCATAGGATTTTGCTAGCAAAGTAATTCTCAAAATTCTCCAAGCCAGGCTTCAACAGTATGTGAACCGTGAACTTCTTAGCTTGTAGGCTGCACAAAAACAGGCTACAGACTAGATTTGGCCCGTGGCTATAGTTATCTAAAGCTTGATTTTGTTGTTGTTGTTTTAGTTGATAAGTTGTATTTGACTCTTTGTGACCCCAGGGACTCTAGCCCGCCAGACACCTCTATCCATGGGACTTCTCAGGCAAGAATACTGGAGTGGGTTGCCATTTCATTCTCCAGGGGATCTTTCTGATTCAGGGATTGAACCCATATTACCTGCATTAGCAGGTGGATTCTTTACCATGGAGCCACCAGGGAAGGTCACTCCAGTACTCTTGCCTGGAAAATCCCATGGATGGAGGAGCCTGGTGGGCTGCAGTCCATGGGGTCACTAAGAGTCGGACACGACTGAGTGACTTCACTTTCCCTTTTCACTTTCATGCATTGGAGAAGGAAATGGCAACCCACTCCAGTGTTCTTGCCTGGAGAATCCCAGGGATGGGGGCGCCTGGTGGGCTGCCATCTCTGGGGTCACACAGAGTCGGACACGACTGAAGCAACTTAGCAGTAACAGTAGCAGTAATAAAAATATCCTTTTGATGAATCAGATGGCATTTCCCAAAGAGATAAAACAGGTATTTATTCTGGCTTGCCTTCTGTTTAATCAATACCTCAAAGTCTTGCTATTCGTCTTCAGTGAATAGGATATCAGGATATAACCCCTAGTTATAAAAAATTGAAAGGGTATATATATCTTTATTCCTAGATATCATAGTCCAATGTCATGAGCCAAGACTGACCTTGATAGATGACTTATCTACTATCTAATTAATGTTGTAAAGAAGGACTAGAGATCAAATGCTTCTAAAAACAAAGTCATCATTTTTGGTAGACAGCCTCCAGCATTAAACTGACTTATGGTCAATAACCCTGAAGAATAAGTTAACTAATTCAGTCACCTAGCCATATATTTTGCAAACAATTTAGTTTAGAGACAGCACCAGGAAACTATATTTCTCAAGGTTAAATGTTCCATGGGTGTTTACAGAGATGTTTTATGAACAATGTGGGTATTTGGTCCACTTGCTTTACATTTTTTTCAAGCAGAAATTATTGCTGTTTATACTCAGATAGAGAACTTTGGGGGTTTTGTTGCCCTTTTGCCTGTGCACTAGAGTGTATCTCAGATGCTTTCTAAGGAGCATCTTGGCCCCTCTTCAGCCTTCCTCTTTGCTTTCTATTCACACACGTGTCCTTGCCAGGTTCCTCACTGTTTCCTAAGGGGACACCAATCCTCATCCTGCTAACCAACTGTTAAGGCAGATTTGCCCCATGCTTAAGTCGGCAGCACAGCAGGCTCTACACCTGTTGGGTGCCCATAAATGGGTCTATCTGGAAGCCTGCTTGGGCAGCTGGGAGACCCCTGTATGATTGAGAATCATTGAAAAGATAGTCAGCCTGTGAAAATGTCTCCAACTGAAACATTATGGGACTCAGAGTTACCACTGATCTGATGAAAATTTTGGTCCCTCTCCTCAGGGGGGAGGAGGGCAGAAAGTTGCTCTAAATTTCAGGAGTCTTAGTATAAACATTTGTTCTAAGTACTCTAAAACTCACTCTAAGATGGAGCCACACAACTGAGAGACTTTGCTCCACCAGGTGAAAGTGCTTTACCAGATGTGCTCTGGGATTATCCATCAGCTCACATTCAGAGCCACATCTGTACTTGCTGTGGGGACACTGTTGAGCACACATACCCTGCAAATGAGGCTCTGTGAAAGGGATTTCTCTCTGTGGCCACAGTACTATTTCTATACTTCTCTTAAGGAACTGGTTTTGTTTGGCTTATTATGTATTTTTATTTCTACATCTTGTGAATAATGTCACTCAGTGGCTCTTGACCCTGGCCACGCTTTAGAATCACAAGGGAGCTTTTCCAACACCAAGATCCCAGAGCAGAGTAACTGAATCATGGTCTCCGGGGTGGGGCCTGGGAGTTTATTTTAGAAGCTCCCGTGTCCCTTTTATGCAAATCAGGGTTGAGACTGCCTCCTCTTGATGACTCATCCTCCGTGGTATCTGTGGCTGCTAGCAGAAAATGGATAGGGTCCTAGGGCTGCCGTTAGTATCCTCTCCTCTCTCCCGATATCGTACTAGCCTTCATTATGAGGACAGGTTTTAAAGGTCATTTGTTGACATATTTTCCATTTGTTGACATATTTTAAAATATGAGTTTCTTGTTGGAATATTTATTATTTTAGCCTGAAACCAGACAACCTACTTGAGCTAGCTTCAGGCACAAAGAAGAGGAGAAGGGCATTGTACAAGGTCATCTCACGGCCTCGGAGGAGAGAGTGCAGTTGGCCCACAGGAGAGACAAGAACCAGAACTGAGAGAAATATAAGAAACCAAGGCATCCCCATCTCTCTCCTTTCTCTTCTTCAAATACCTGCTTTCTACCTTCTTCTCTGCATCTATTTCCTTCTGTCTGCCACTGTAGACTTCCTTTCTTCTCTTCTTGTGAAAATGGGTCAGTAAAACTGTCCATTCAGCCCCTCAGTGGACCATGACTACTGTCTCTAAGCATGAGTTTCAAATCTCAAGAGAGACTGCAAGTGGCCCAAGCTGGGTCAGTCCCCTCCACCTGATCTATTCACTTGGGGTCATGGGTCACCATGACCAGGGGTCATGATCATTTCACCTAATGAAATGCAAACATGCCTTCCAGACCCACCACTAAAACTGAGAGGGGCAGCTTATAAGAGAAGGGTCATGGGTGAGGCAAATACCCTAAAGGTAACTGCAACAGTAATATTCAGGTAAGCTACTTAGTGCCTTTCTGGAAAAAGGAAATGTGTAGACAAACAAATAGATAGGGATGCGCAACATGAATTACATCTGGATCTGAGCCTTCAGCCTTAGGATCCTTATCACAAAGGGAAACAGTACGAAGCTTCATACAGAGGGCAAATGGGGCCAGCATGTGCTGAGGAGGCAAAAGCAAAGAACATTACAGCAACTCCTAGAATACCCTGGAGTAAGAAATGGCAGCCGACTCCAATATTATTGCCTGGGAAATTCCATGGACAGAGGAGTCTGGCAAGCTACAGTCACTGAGGTGGCAAAGAGTTGGACACTACTGAGCGTGTGCGTGCACGCACACACACACACACACAGAATACCTTGGCCCCTGCAAAAGTCGCCAGTGAACCCATTTCTAAATCTCACCTAGATAAGGTGCCTGTATGTGAAATCCATGTCAGACACGATTCTGGAAAACCTTAGTCATTGCCCTTTCATGGGTCTTGGCCTCATTTGCCAGAACTGCTTTAGAAAAATGTTGAAAGTGGAGAACAATAACTCCTTGTTAACAGACATTACTGTTCACCAGATTTCAGCTCACATGTCTGATGATGATCTGCATTGCTGCACAAATTTTGACAAATTTCAGAGTCACTGTAGCAGAGTCAGTACTGGACAGGGCCTCATTTGTCAGGCTAACATCAAGCAAGGCAAAATGAAGGAGGCAGTAGCAGCTGTAGCAGAAGTCCCTCAGGAAATCATTTCTATTATGTAGCAATAATAAAAATAGCTGTCTTTTTACAGAGACTCACAGACTTAGAGACTGAACTTTTGGTTGCCAGGAGGGAAAGACGAGGGGAAGGGTTAGATAGTAAGTTTGGGATCAACATGTACACACTGCTATATTTAAAATGGATAATCAACAAGAACCTATTGTATAGCATGTGAAACTCTGCTCAATGTTATATGGCAGCCTGGATGGGAGGGGAGGTTGGGGAGAATGGATACGTGTATATGTATGGCTGAGTCCCTTTGCTGTCCACCTGAAGCTATCACATTGTTAATCAGCTATACTCCAGTATAAAATAAAAAGTTAAAAATATAAAATAAATTGGAAGAAGTCTTTTTAAAATAATTACTATGTGCCAGGACCTGTGCTAAATTACTTTCATTAATCCCAGTCCTAATGTTTTTATATAAAATGAGATTTTATATACTTTCTGTTGAAGCAAAATATGCTTCAAGCTCAACGAATTTTCACAAACTAAACATACACATGTAACCAGCACTGAAGTCAGGAAACAAAACATGACCAGTGCCCCCAAGTCCCTCTCTGTGGTCCCTTCCAGTTACTGCACCTACCAAAGGGGAGACATTGTTCCAGAGTCTAACAGTAAAGATTTGTTTTGTTGGTTTCTGGGCTCTATACCAATGGAATAATAAATGGATATTTATTGGAACTAGGTTTTTTTTCACTCAATATTATGTTTTCTGAGTTTCATACATATTGTTGCATGGAATTAGACAATTTATTTTCATATCTATATAGACATCCATTATATGAATATCTCAATTTATTTATTCTGGTGGACACTTGGGTAATATCCATAATGCTGCTATGATCATTGTAGTACATATTGTTTGGTGAATGCATGAATGCCTTTCTATTCGGGGTATAACTGGGTCATGAGGCATGCATATGTTCAGCTTTATTAGACACTGACAGTTGATCAAAATAATTGCACCGATTTACACCCCTGCCAGCAGTGTAGGAGAATTCCTTTTGCTCCATACCCTCACCCACCTTGATTTGAAACCTTTCATCTTTATCACATTCGCCGTTTTGGTGGGTGAGTGGTAGTACAATTGAGGCATTTCCTTGATAATTAATGACATTTAGTACCTCTTCATGTGGTTGGTTTAGGGCTGTTTTTTGTTTGTCTATTTGTTTGCCGCCCTTCGGATGTTCTCTTGGTGAAGTGTCTATTAAAGCCTTTTGCCAATTTTTTCTATTGGCTTGTCTTTTTCTAATTGATTTGTAGGAGTTCTTTGTATGTTCTGGATACAAGTTCTTAATTAGATACATGTATTGCAAATATCTTTTCTGCTCTGGGCATTCATTACCTTTTTACTCTCTTAATGATGTCTTTTAGAAAACCAAAGTTCTTCTAAATCATTAATATATTTTTCTTCGGTTGGTTAGCAGTTTTGTGTCCTTTAAAAAAAAGAAAAAGCTTTGCTTATTCAGAGTCATGAAGACATTATTCTATACTTTTTCTACAACTTTATTTTTTATTATTAACACTTAGAGCTGCTATCCATATGTATTTTGATTTTATGCTTGATATGAAGTAGGAATAGGAGTACTGTCATTTATATAAAATCAACTGAGAAATATTTACTAACAAACTTTTTTCCTATGCACTGCCTTATTAATAAATCAGGTCATTATTTTGTGAGTCTGTTTCTGAGCTTTATTTTATACCATTGATAAGTGTTTCTATCCTTGTGACAGTTTCATATTATCTAAATTACAGTAAATTAATAATGGATCTTGTATGGTAATGTAAGCTGTCTGATGTTACTCTTCTTCAAGATTACCTAGGCTATTCTTTGCCCTTTGCATTTCTATATAAATTTTGGAATCAGTTTAGCAATTTAAAAAAGCTACCAGAATTTTATTGGCATTATACAATCTATAGATTAATATGGGGATAATTGACATCTTGCAGTATTGCTATCTTGCAAAACTGCATCTTGCAGTTTTCCAACCCATGACCACGATATATACCTTCATTTAATTAGGTCTTCTTTAATTTATCTCAGTATTTCAGGGCTCTACTTTTTTCATTGGACTTAACAATAGAAATTTGATGTTTATTATAAATGGAATATTTTATTCTAGTTTTTAATTTATTAGTTGCTGATAGAAATATAGTTGATTTTTGTGTATGGATCTTAGCAACTTTCCTGATTATACTTACTAATTCTAGTAGCTTGTGTTTTAGTTTTCTAAAACTGCTGTAACAAATTACTACAAACACTGTGGCTTGAGACAACAGAACTGTTCTTTCATAGTTCTGCAAGTTAGAAGTCCAAAATCAATTTCACTGGCTAAAACCAAGCTTCCAGCAGCGCTAAGCTCCCTCCAGAAGGGGAGAATCTATTCCTTGCCTCTTGCAGCTTCTGGTGGCTCCACGTTCCTTGTGCTCATCAACCCCATCTCTGCCTCCGTCGTTACACCGACTTCTCTTCTGTCTGCATGTGGAATCTCCCTCTACCTCTCTCATAAGGACACTTACGATGGCATTTAGGGCCCACCCAGACCACCCAGGATAATCTTTCGCTTGCAAGTTCCTCCCCTTAATCACATCTGCAAAGACTTTTTGCCCAAATAAGACAAAACAGTTTCCAAGGATTAGAAACTAATGTCCATTCCAGCATGAACATTTAAAAATCTGTGGAGATGTACAGAATAGACTTTTTGACTCTGTGGGAGAGGGAGAGGGCAGGATGATTTGGGAGAATGGCATTGAAACATGTATAATATCATATAAGAAACGAATCGCCAGTCTAGGTTCGATGCAGGATACAGGATGCTTGGGCTGGTGCACTAGGATAACCCAGAGGGATGGTATGGGGAGGAAGGTGGGAGGGGGGTTCAGGAGTGGGAACTTATGTACACCCATGGCAGATTCATGTTGATGTATGGCAAAACCAATACAGTATTATAAAGTTAAAAAAAAAAAAAAAAAACTGTGGAGAAATCCATCTGCTGTGCCTGTTGGTGATGAGTTCACAGGAAGAGGAGATGCCTGGCTTGATGTCTCCAGCCCCCACCCCCAAGACACACAAGATCTCAGTACTGAGGATGGGGTGGGGGGCAGCAGGAAGGCAAAGCTGGAAGCTCTCAGGCCAGAATGAGCACACATGCGCCTTGCATCCTGGGAAGGAGTTCCAGGACACCAGTGAGGATTCACACTGCATGCCTGGAGCACCCCCTCAGCCAACTCCCTGCCTGAGGATCTTTTCTTCCTTCTATATTCCTGATCCTGGCTTGGGTTTGTCTTTTCTAGAGCACTGAAGACATCCACTGGGGCAAGCTGCAAAATACAGTTGTATAATTTCAGTGCTTCCATCTAGGAGTTATATGCTTTACATTTGCATTTAAGTTTGCATTGCACAATAAATAGGTAAACAGTAAAAGCATTGCTGCTGCTGCTGCTGCTGCTAAGTCACTTCAGTCATGTCCGACTCTGTGCGACCCCATAGACGGCAGCCCACCAGGCTCCTCTGTCCCTGGGATTCTCCAGGCAAGAACACTAGAGTGGGTTGCCATTTCCTTCTCCAAAAGAATGCCATAGATACAGACAATAAAAAACAAACAAACAAACAAAAACAACTAGACTTTATGAAAATTAAAAAATTTTGTACCTCTAACGGAAAACTTTAACTTTTCTTAAGAGAGCAAATGAAAAGCAGTACAACAAGTGAGAGAGACCCCAGAAGAAAGGGAAAGGTTTTATCTATTGCAGCATTTTTTTCCTGCTTTTTAACCTTGAGGCCCCACGTTTTCATTTAGCACTGAGCCTCCCAAATGATATGGTCAGTTCTGGTTACAGCATGCTTCTTGCTTAAGCCGGTGCCTGTGTAAGCCTGGCAGCTCACCCTGAAACCAACGGCTAGAACCCAGTCCCACAATAATGTTACTCTCTGTGAATGCCCCGTGGTGACTCACAGCTCAAGACTGTATATTTCTCACTTGTCTGAATGCAAAGTCGAAGTGGCTATTTTTATAGAACAAAAACTGAGAGAAAATATGGAATTCAGCCCATCTCTATGCACTGCTGCACCTGAGACACTCCACACACATAATAAATCTGTCTTTGGAAACTTGCTCCTTTGCAATTTTGACACAGATAAATGGCAAGTCTTAAATCTTAAGAGAAAAGAACCAGCTGCCGTGGTTGTGGAATTACTGAGACATAAGCCTCCAGGCCTGCTGATGTAAAGTACCAGCCAGAGGCCTCTTGGAAAAGGGCACAGGTAAGCTGGGAGAATGTCAGAGGGGACCTCGCAATGTCTCTGTCTCCACTAACCCAGAGAAACTAAAGGTCACCTGTAATATCACTGGATCTAAACTTTGGAAGCCATTGGACTTTGACCAGCAAGAGGACCTTGTTGGGGCAGATACCAAGCCAGTAGTTCAGCACTTAGATTGTTGAACCAAGCCAGTGGTTCAGAACTTAGATGATTGCCATTGGAAAGTTTCTTTGACCAGAATGGGTGGGTACCTGATGGAAGAACAAAGATTAGCAACAGACACATCTATTTGTTCATTGTTGAACACAATACTGTTGGTAGGAGTCAAGACTGAGAATGGGCATAATTCTAGGCTGTCAGAGCCAAACCCAAGTATTAAAAGATGCATCCCTCCAGTGGTGTTCCTCTGGAGTGGAATTACTTGAGGAAAGGAGCTTGGCTTCTTCAGTTTTATGTCCCCGGGACCCCACACATTGCCCAGCTTGGAGTAGGGGCTTGGGGCACTTTTTTCTTAAATTAAAATGCAATCCAACTTCTCCATAGTTTAGGTGGGGAAACCACAGTCCAGAAAGTTTAGGTGCTTTCCCCAAATCACACAGCTACCTAATGGCAAAGCATCCTGACCCAGAAGTGAGCTGTTTGTATTTCATCACACTTGGAGAGAAAATTGTTGTCATTTTCTTTGAAGGTTTTATATATTTCATATGGATGGGGAAGAATTTCAACAATGATCTGCTTCCCAACATGTCAACAGAAGGGAGGTCTGGCAGATGGAAATGTGGGAGCTGGGTCCCACCAACACGGTAAAGGCTGGTAGCTGATGAGACAAGGAAATACTAGGCCCTCAGCTCAGGGGGACCTGCTGTTGGTCGCATCCAGTGTTGGAGGTGAGAGCCACTTGCATGAACTCTTCCCAGGTGGCATTAACATAAAGAACCCGCCTGCCAATTCAGGAGATGTGAGAGATGTGAGTTCGATCCCTGGATCAGGAAGATCCCCTGGAGAAGGGCATGGCAACCCACTCCAGTATTCTTGCCTGGAGAATCCCATGGACAGAAGAGTCTGGTGGGCTACAGTCCATGGGGTCACAAAGAGTCAGACAGTACTGAGTGACTAACACTCACTTTCAGGGCTTCCCTGGTGGCACAGTGGTAAAAGAATCTGCCGGCAATGCAGGAGATCTGGGTTCAATCCCTGGTTGGGAAGATCTCCTGGAGAAAAGCATGGCAATCCACTCTAAGTATTCTTGCCTGGAGAATTCCATGCACAGAGGAGCCTGGTGGATTACAGTCTAGAGGGTTGCAAAGAGTCGGACATGACTGAAGCTACTTAGCACACATGCAATTCTTACTAGAGGAGGAAGATCAGACATTCTTCTCAGAGCCCTCCATGGATGAACTCATTTAATCCTCCTAATAAGCCAGTTTGGGGGTGGAGGGAGAGCACTATTCTTAATTCCACTGCATAAACACTGAGACCGATTCGCCAGGAATAGGTGGAGTCAGTCTTCCAACCCAAGGGTCTGAGGCTTCCCTTCTAGCCCTTTGCTCTAGGATCAGAGGAGAGACCTTAGGAAGGGGTAAGTTCTCACCCTCTCCCATGGCAGCAGAAGTTCAGCACCAGCCCCTAGGAAGGCCCCTCCTGGGAACACATGTCTCCCCAGTGCTGTCCCTGAACTTGTCCTTTCCCTGGAGCCACTGCCTGAACACTTCAGTCTTGGAGCTGGGTCCCCACCTCCTCAAATACTCCCCTTCCTGTTAGCCCTCCCATGGAGAAATGACAGCATGGGGTGCCCACAAAGTCCTAGTTCCCTGGGCTTTCCATCTCCCACAGACTGGCTCTGAACTTGGCAAGTCACTTATCAGCTCCAGGCCTCAATCACTTTATCTATAAACTATCCCTGTGCTGTGTCTCAGGGTGGCTGTAAAGAGCAAATGAATGATCCCCTGTGAGTTCACGTTGCAAACTATTTAGTGTAAACCTGTTCCCATTTATTCACAACTAAGACCAACTACTTGAGAGTATTTAAGAGCAGGACTTGGGAGCTAGGCAGAAAGGGCAGGTTACTGAACAGTTCTTATTTCAGTTTCCACATCTGTAAAATGGGCATCAAGGTGGTACCTACTCCAAGGATGTTAGCGGGCATATGCAAATTATGCATGAAAATTAGTAGTAGGGACTTCCCTGGTGGCCCAGTGGTTAAGACTCCACATTTCCAGTGCAGGGGATATGGGTTTGATCCCTGGATGGGGAACTAAGGTACCACGTGCCACATGGTACAGCCAAAAAAATTAAAATAAATAAATAAATTTTAAACAAATAAAATTAATAGTAAAAAGTTTATGTGTCTTTAAATACTTTTTTTTTTGAAGCCCTTAAGTGACATCAGTTCAGTTTAGTTCAGTCGCTCAGTCGTGTCCGACTCTTTGCGACCCCATGAATCGCAGCATGCCAGGCCTCCCTATCCATCACCAACTCCTGGAGTTTACTCAGATTCATGTCCATCGAGTCAATGATGCCATCCAGCCATCTCATCCTCTGTTGTCCCCTTCTCTTCCTGCCCCCAATCCCTCCCAGCATCAGAGTCTTTTCCGATGAGTCAACCGTTAATAACAATGTACATAATCAAAATATAATTTTGGCATTTGAGCCGAAACCAGTTATAGTGCCTGGAAAATGTGTATTCGCTAATGATAATAGTACTTTTCAACTACACACAGTCAAACTATGGGAAAAAAGACAATGCCTGTGAAATGATTAGTTCTGTTTCTAGCATATGGTTTGTGCTCAATAAATACAGCCTGCTAAGGTGTCTTTGTGTTGTCATTGTTCCTGTTACCAAGAACAGATTGACACAGACTACCTACCTTTAGGAGATCCTATCTTTGACTAAACCCAAACTGACTCACGATGTAACAGGTGAGTCTAACTCTCAGCTATCTTCTCACAGTTCAGAACAGAAGTGCCAGGTCCCTAAAGATCAGACCTGTAGCCGGAGAGGCCAAGTGAAAAGAAACACTGGTGCCCAGGTGCACATCATTGACCTGAGCTGTCTCTTGGGACCTTGTTACTTAAAGTGTGACCTGAAGACAGTCAGCCTCGGGTGTCCCCAGGGAGCTAGTAGGAAATGCAAGTCCTGCTCCAGAACTGCTGGATCACAAGCTTCTGGGTGGTTCCCAGCCATGGGGGAGTGAGCAGAACAGCCCTGGGACCCAGCAGGACTCCGTGCTCTTCAGCTTAGCCTGGTCCAGGTTATAGGACTGGACTTTATCCCCCTGCCCCAAAGCCGGCAGAGCTGATTTTGTGGGTGTTCTCAGACTATAGTCACCTGGCCCTGTGCTCAGGCAGACCCAGGGCTTGGTTCAGTGCTATGCCATCCATTGCTGTCTTGAAATGCTTAATAATTTAAACAAGGGAGCCCCACATTTTCATTTAGCACTGAATCCCACAGGGATGCCCAGTACACTGGGACCCTCTGGGGCTGGAGCTCTGCAGCCGGGGTGGCGTTTAGGGTTGTCTCGATTAGGCAAGGCTGCCTCAGGAAAAGCATCCAACCTTAAGTATGGCAGCAAGAAGGTGGGGGGCAGTTTCCAGAGTGGACTTGGCTATGAGCTGCCAGAAGCTTCCATTCCTGACAGCTGGAGGATGGAGAGCCCTGATCCCAAAGGAGGCATCTGGATGGGCACCACCATGTCCAATAAACCTGCTTCATTAAATGCCTCAACTGTGAGAAATCGAACAAACACCTGCCAGAGGAGGGTTTTTCAGGTGGGACAACAAACTTTGTGTTACTGATAGGAGTTGGCTGATTCTTAATCTTAGCCATTGCTTGCTGTTATTTGTTTAGTGGCTACTTCCCCATCTCTACTTCAATTCCTGGGCTGGAAGTGGGACTTTGAACAGCTCCCCTGGGATTTTCTGTTGAACTGCTTCATACTTACCACATCATGTGCTAGGTGTATGGCCCCCATCCCCACCTTACTTTCAGCCCTCCTTAGGAGAACCTGGGTTTTGGGGAATGTGGAATTCTAGAAAGAGTATGAATTTCTTGCAGAGGGAGCTTGGAAAGAAGGGGCTGAGATTTTGCCTCCAGAAAAGCTGCCTAAAAGCTCATTCCCTTCACGTGCTGGAGTGGGCTCTGGTGCCATCCTCCAAGTCACTTTCCTGGTGACAGTGCAGGGTCCATAACAGGCAGAAAAGACAAGGCTGCCATTTTTTCATTTCCCTGAAGTGTCACACCAACCCCTCTAGACACAGCTATTATTAAACATTTGCAAAGTAAAATTGCAAAGAGTCACATAAACGTGTGGATGAATGCAGAAAATAGGTGCATTCTCCCGAAGTCGTCCCTCTCCGTTAGTGGCCCCACTCTACGTCTAGTTGCGCAAGTCAGAACCTGAAGCATCTCCCTGAGGCCTCCCCCTCCTGCAGCCCCAGTCACCAAACACCGTCAATTTTCCCTCCTAGAGAACTCTGCACTCCTACTTCCCACCCACCCTGTGTCTTCACGGCCCCCTCCTTCAAGCTGCATCATCCCTCCCTGGGCCCTGCAGTGGCCTCTAAATTTGTCTCCGCACATCCACTCCTGCCCCCTTCCAATCTGTTCTCCATTCTGTAAACAGAATGATCTTTTAAAATTACAATTTTGATCCTGTGTTTCCTGTCCTCAAATTCCTTCTGCGTTTTCAAACCTGTTGTGCTCCGGATAAAGGGTAAAATTCGTACTGTGGCCTGCAAGTTCCCCCAAGCCCATACAAGGCCCTGCCAGGCTTCAGGCCTCCTCTGGCACCTGGCTGTCCTCACTCACGGCGCTGCGCTCTGCCGAGTTGGCCTCGCTTGGTGCCTTCCCCAGGCTGGCTGTTATCTTGCCACCTCTGCTTACTTAACATCTGCTGTGGTTAGTGGTTACATATGCAGGACCTGAAGCCAGACAGCCAGGCTTCAAATCCCCAGCTCTAGCAATGTAAAAAAAAAAAAAAAAAAAAAAAAATGGGGCTTTGGGCCATTTACAAAAGCTGTGCAAACCCCAATGTCCTCGTCTGTAAAACAGAGGCAACAATAGCACTTGTAGCTGCAGGAGTGAAGGAGATGATGCGTGTATAGAATTCAGAGCCACGCATGCCCTGAGTGCTCAAAACTGTTAGTTCATCCTGCAAGCCCCAACCTCTGCTCCTTTCTCAGGGAGATGGTTCCTGGTGGGACCTCCCCACCGCCACCAGGCCAGGGGCTGTTCTGTGTCCTCCTAGCTCCCGGTTCCTTCCTTAGACAGCACAGAGTGGATTTGTCTGCCTTCTGCTCCAGGCCATGAGCCCCCTTCAAGGCAGAAACGCCTCTGTTTGCTCACCACTATATCCCCAGAGCCTAGAAAAGCTTCTCAAAATGAACACAAGGCTTCCTTTTCTGGGGCAATCAAAAGTGTGTGGATGTGAGATGAGGTTCAGGCTTTTGATGACCATATATGGAGCTGGAGGGTTGGGAGGCAAGAGGCATGTCCTGGGGAGGCCTTTGTGGCTGACATTGAATTAATCGTCTTCCCAATCCTGCACACGAGCCCTGAGGAAAGGCACTAAATCAGCCCAGTGGCCCCCTAGAACTCCTGTAGCTCCAAGTGGTAACTACCCACGTGGCCAGGGGACTGCAGAGTGCAGCCACAGCCTGACTTCTGAGGCTTCACCCTGCAAGGCAGCCCTCCCAACTTACACCTGCTCCTCAGCCTGAAAGACACACCCGTGGGTCCCACCCGGCCACACGAGGCCTGTCATTTTTATTTCCATTTCTCCATTACAGGAGAAGGTCCACCCAGTACAGACAGTTCTCTGCATTAGAACCAGAGAAGGGCAGGAGGGATTAAAAAAAAAAAACAAATCCTATTTCAGGGGGTTGAGAGGCCTGCATTCAAGCGCCAGCACTTCTATTACTTCTCTGTGTGACTTTACACCTGCCAGTTTCCTGAGTGGTTCTACTCCATTATGAAAGGAAGCACCAGGATGGCTGACTTAGCTCCAGCAAGCCTGCTCTAGGCTCTCTTCCTGGGAACCTGCCACCAGACTGAAGCCAGTTCTGGGTAACCCGGGGTCACACTCAGCACCTGAAGCTGATGGCACTAAGGATGGATGCCCCACCCAGGCTGAGTCTTAGGCCACAAGGACAGTCAACTATATGCTGTTGGGCGCCATAACTACCACACCAATGCCAGGCAGAGTGACGGAGGAGTTGAATCGGGGGAACATCACTGCAAGCTTTGGAAAAGAGACTAGTTTAACAGAGAGGAGAATGGAGCAGAGAGGAATGTGACCCCAGCCAGAGGCAGAGAGAGGAGGAGGCTGATGACTTTCAGCCCCTGTGAAGCCCAGTTATAATTCCTCCATGGGGTGCCTGGAAATTCTCCTGTGTCCTGGTAACCAAACAATTTCTGACCAAGATGTCTTCTCATATTGCCAATTAAACAAAACCTCAACCAATAAGAGTGCCTTGCAGCTTTACACTTTTCAAAGACCTTTGACTTCACTGGCCCCATTTGAAACTCCATTAGATCAGGGAGATCAGTGCGGTAGGAAAGGTTTTCATTGCACAAAGGAGGAAATGGAGACCCAGAAAGGGAAATAGACACACCCAAGGTCACTCAGTGACTCAGTGTAGTCATTTCTCCAGACATGCTATCAAGGGCCTTATCCTTTGCATGGCACCTCATCTCAGGCCAAGGCTGTAACGGAGTCAGGCTGTCTACAGAACTCTGCTATGGATCAGTTTTTGCCCTGGTCTCTTATGTATTCTAGAAAGTAACATGGGATAAACTCTTGGGATGCCAGACCTGGGGACATGGATACGAGGTAAAATACTCAAGGGAAAGCTCTGCAGACAGTTCTGCTGTGAAACAAGACAATGGCCATAGGCCCAGAGGGCACCACTAAGCTCCCAAGTGGGAACTGGGTGAACAGGAGAGGTGAGGCATGGAGGAGATGGTTGGAAGGAATTCGTGGGATGTTTGCCTGGGCCCCTGGCCCTGGACACAGCTCCCGGAGAACCCCTGGGCTGTGAGCAATGAAGAGGAGGTGAGCACAGGTGAGAGATCATGAGAGTATCTCCATAAAAATCAAAGAGCTTGAGAGGATGAGGAGGAAATAGCCTGATAATTCTACAAAGATCTTGTTCTATTAAACATTGCTTCCAGGGAAAAGTGAAAGATGAGGCTTTTTAAAGATGCCATTGCTATGAGCAAAAAGTGTGTCTTGAACATACATTTGTGCTGCATCATCTTCAGTCTTAGTTATCTCTGTAGCCCTACTGTCAGCCACAGGCATGGCACGGAGCGCATTCTTTATAGAAATAACTGAGTGCTTGTTCTGAGCCCAGGGTGGGCTTCACTTTAGGCTATTTCAGTATCCCATTGTACAGATGAGAAACTGAGGCTTCCGAATCCCAGGCCTCACAACCACTATGTGCTAGACTCGGGGTTTAAAACCAGGGTACCAGACTCCAAACCCTTGGCTTAGGCTCTGGGCCATATATGATGTCCCTCATACTTCTCTTTGGACAAGACTCATGAGGGGTGGGCCAGCTGACAGGGGCTCAGAGGGGGCCTGGGCCTAACCGTACAGGACATCAATACAAACTGTGTTGAGTTTCAGCTTATCTAAACCTACTGAGGGGCCCAAAAGATATTTTCAGCAGGATCTGAATCTATATTTTGGCTGCCCTGTGTATGAAGTGGAGTCTTTGAAAGAGCGAGGTTGAATAAAATGAGGTAAAGCTGGGTACGTACCTGGGGCATGTCTCGTCCCTTCTGTGAGCCTACGTTTTCCAACCATAACACACAGGTAGATGAGATGGCCTTCGGGTGTGCTCTCACATTTTCTATTTCCAGCTGATTCTCATGGGTCATCTGAATTCTACCCACAGAGGAGAAGCTTATTTAAGCTTCAGGTTAAATAACTGAGCAGCTGCCACATGATCGGCCCTCGGTAATTGTCCCAGAGTAATTTAAGGGGTGCCTCAGGCATCTGGACTCTCTCATCATATCTGTGTCCATCCCCATAATTTCCTATTGCTTGATGAGCCACATGGGCTGTAGTGAAGACTGCAGTTATGAAAAAGATTTCAGAGCTTAAATCCCAACCAGGGGGTAGAAAACTCCTGAGAGGAAGAGTCCAGCATGTCATTGAAACTGACAAAGAGCATAAAATAAAAGGAAATGAGACCAAGCTCCCTCATGAATACAAACGTGGAGATTCGAGACAAAACCCAGCAGATGGAATTCAACAGTCTATTAAAAGAATAATTTACCACAACCAAGCCGGGCTCACCCAAAGAATGCAATGCAAAACCATTTTAATATGAGTAAATCTGTTTATAGAACACGTCAAAGAGAAATCACATGAGCGTCTCAGCAGGAGCAGGAAAATCATATATGAAGATTCAACATTCATTCTTAAAGAGGACATTCTCCAAAATACTAGAAACAGATGGTTCCAGCGGACGCCTGGTGGGGCTTTTTTAGTGGGATAGCATTCCACAGATGTGGGAGAGCAATTCATCCTCCTCCCTAAATCTGAGAAACTCCTCACTTTCTGAATTTGGGTGGAGGCAGAGTTTCCCCCCTTTAGAAATGGAGAAAACAAATGCTCACTGCCATGGGTGCCAGCCCCACCCTTGAGGCAACAATGAGGCACTTGACCTAAACTCAAAAGGTGGGGCAAAGATGACAGGGAGCAGAGAATTTTTTTTTTACTTTCAACTTTATTGAATGCAGGAAAAAAAAATTATAGTGGTTGCATTAGTAGCAGCAGCATCAGTTTGCAGGAACAGCCATGACAGAAGCACAGATAGCTGCATCCTGGCCCCAGGCCCAGCAGTGCAAGTATTTCAAGCGGTGGATCCCACATTCCAAGATGGCAGCACGTTCCTCTTTGTTCTATGGCATGATCTGGGCTGTGGGGCAAGTTGCCCAGGATCCCTTTGGTCCTGACTTTCCAGTGATTCTCTTAACTATCCAGAATCCAGTTAGTAAATTCCTTTTCTGCTTAAATCATCAAGATCAGTTTCAGTCTGATGATTATCCTGACAGCTCAGAAATCTTTACGATGTGATGTGCTCAGCTGCTCAGTCATGTCCAACTCTTTGCAACCCCATGGACTGTAGCCCACCAGGCTCCTCTGCCCATGGAATTCTCCATGCAAGAATACTGGAATAGGGTGCCATTTCCTACTCCAGAGGATCTTCCCAACCCAGGGATTAAACCCACTTCTCTTACATCTCCTCCACTGGCAGACAGATTCTTCACTAGCGCCACCTGGGAAGCCCAATCTTAATGACACTAAAGGCTATTTTCTTAACGTAATAAAGAATGCATCTTTTTTTTTTTCCCCTCAAAGCTGTGCCAAAATAATACATAAACAATGGCATTCTTATTAAAACAAGGAGAAAAACAAGGATTCCAGCTAATACATGTATCCTTGTCCTTTTCATTATGTATTTATTGTTGGTTGTACTTGGGTCTTCATCACTGAGTGTGGGCTTTCTCCGGCTGCAGCAGCAGGGGCTCCTCTCTAGTTGTGGTGCGAGGGCTTCTCGTTGAGGTAGCTTCTCTTGTTGTGGAACACAAGCTCTAGGCACTCAGGCTTCAGTAGTTACAACATGCAGGCTCAGCAGTTTCAGACTGTGGGCTCTAGAGCGCGGGCTCAGTAGCTGTGGCACACAGCTTCAGGTGCTCTGCAGCATGTACAATCTTCTTGGACCAGGGATCGAACCCGTGTTCCCTGCACTGGCAGACGAATTCTTATCCACTGTACCCCCAGGGAAGTCCTATCCTTGTCTTTTTTAAAAAAACGTTTGTTGACGTACAATTTGCATACACTAAATTTACCCCTTTATAGTGTACACTCTGATAGGTTCTAGCAAATATATACCGTCATTTAAGCACCACAATGTCCAATATATAAACTATTTTCATCATCCCCCAAAGTTCCCTTAAGTTCCCTTAGAGTCCATTCCTGCCTCTACCCCAGCCCTGCCAACCGTTGATCTGATTTCTGTCTCCATACTTTGGCCTCCTCCAGAATGTCAGATAATGAAATCATGCAGCAGCCTTTGGGGTCCTGCTTCTTTCACCTAGAATACTGCTTTTGAGATTCATCCAGGTTGCTGAATGCATATATTCTGTGTATAAATGTACCATATGTGTTTACCTATTCTGTGATTGATGGACATTGGTTTGTTTTAAGCTTCAGAGTATTATGAATAAAGTTTCTCTAAACATTTGTGTAAAGGGGTTCGTGTAAACATATATGTTTACTTTTACAAGGGAAGTATCTAAAAGTATTGCGTGCGTGCGTGCTCAATTGCTCACTCTGGTCTGACTCTTTGTGACCCCATGGACTGTAGCCTGCCAGGCTTCTCTGTTCATGGAATTTTTCCAGCAAAAAGCTAAAATTAGAAATTTAAGTAAATATTTAATTTTATAAGAAACTGCCAGGCTGTTTTCCAAAGTGCAGTACCATTTTGCACTTCCACCAACTCTGTACTGCCCTACTTCCACATCAGCACTTGGTATTATCAATCCTTTGAATTTAGCTCTTTCATAAATACACAGTAATATCTTGGTTAGGCTTTCATTTTTATTCGTCCAATAACTGGTGATATTGAGCATCTTTCCATGTGTCTATTTGCCACCAATATATCTTTTTTGGTGAGTATCTGTTCAAATTTTCATCTATTTTTTATATAGTTGTTTTCCCTCTTATTATTGAGCTGCAAGGGTTCTTGTCAGATTTGTGTTTGTGTTTGTTCTTGTCAAGCTCTTTGTCAGATTTGTGTTTTGAAAGTATTTTCTTCTATTTGGGATTGTCTTTTAATTTTCTTAAGAGTGTCCTTCAAAAAGCAAAAGGTTTATTTTGATCAAGTCCAATTTATCATCTTTTTCTTTCATGATTCATGCTTTTTGTGTCTTATCTAAGAAATTATTGCCTAACCCAAGGACCCAAAGATTTTTTTCTCCATGCTTGCTTCTAAAACTTTCACAGTTTTAGCTCTTATATTTGAGTGTATGATTCATTTTGAGTTAATTTTTATAAAGAGA
>SJYA01002274.1:2686665-2723493 GCA_006410615.1 Neotragus moschatus | reverse complement strand
CAAAAAAAGGGTCAATTTTCATTTTTTGCATCTAAATGGAAAAATGTACCAGATTACTATTATTATATAACATTGTTCTAAAAGTTCTAACTGATATAATGGGATATAAGACATAAGCAAGCAGTATAATTATTGGAAAGGAAAAGAAAACCATCATTATTTATAGTCAAGATGAATTTCAAACCCATAATACTCAAGAAAATTCATTGAAAACACATAGAACTGATAAGGAGAGTTCAATAAAATGGTTCATTACAGAGTAAACATGTAAAAATCAATAACTTGTCTAAATAACAATATTACTCAAGGATATAATAGAAAAATAAAGAGTCTGGTGGAGAATAGTAACAAAAGACATAAATGCTTGCAGATAATCTTAACAAAGAAAATGCAGGGCCTATATAATGAAAATCAGAAAGCTTTATTGAAGATATAAAAGATAACTAAATATAGATGTGTCAGTCTGTTAGCTGGAAAAACTCAATAGCATAAAGATGTTAATGTTTCCAAGTGAATTTCTAACATTGAGGTTTCTTTGGAACATGACAAAATGATTCTGAAATTCATCTGGAAGAGTCTATAGAAAAGAAGGTTGGAAAAAACTGCATTGAAGAGGTGGACATAGGGGAGGAGGAGGAGGGTGAGATGAACTGGGAGAATAGGATTGACATATATACGCTTCTGCTGCCGCTGCTGCTGCTGCTGCTAAGTCCCTTTAGTTGTGTTTGACTCTGTGTGAACCCATAGACGGCTACTGGGTGTAAAATAGATAGCTAGTGGGAAGCTGCTGTATAGACGGGGAGCTCTGCCCCATGCTCTGTGATGACCTAGAGGGGAAGGATGTACGAGGGAGGTCTAAGAGGGAAGGGGCATATGCATACATGTAGCTGCTTCACTTTGTTGTACAGCAGAAACTAACGCAACATTGTAAAGCACTTGTACTCCAGTTTGGGGGTGGGGAAGTGTTGTAAAAACAACAATAAAAAGAAACCTAAAAAAAATGCACTGAAGAGGAAGACCTGTCCTACCAGATACGAGGATACTTTATAAAGATCTCATAATTCAAATGTTGTGATAAGGGCCCCAAATCAAATAAGTAAATGGGCCAAGATGCTGGGATAGGATAAATTAGTTTGAAACAGAACCTGATATATTTTAAATTTACGTGTAACCAACTGAAGCATCATTAATCAGTTGGGACCCAGAAATGGTCCAGAGTAACAAGAATGCAAGAAAGGAGAACAGTTAAGAGGCTACTGAAATAGTCAAAGAGGAACATGGTGATGAAGAGGTTCTCTGGGTCCCTCAGGTAGGAGTTCCAGAATCATCAGGGAAGCAGGAACCAGGAAGCCCTCTGAGGAGCAGGAATCGCAGACTCCTCACCAGTCATATCCAGTGCCCTCTGCTGACAAAATTAACATCATGCCAGCTGGCAAAGGGAAAAGCTGTAAAGGGCCTTGATCTATTTCCACGATTCAGGCAGCAAACAGTGAACTTGGAGCTGAAAGGTAGCACACTAGTAACAACACAGGATGTAAGTGCCAAACCACACGTTGCTAACATGGGGTCTCAGCTCTGGACACATTTACTGACATCCCAATGGCCTGCTTGCAAGTCACGTGACCAAATCTATTATCAATTTGGGGGCATGGGGTGAGGCAGGGGAAGCCTACTCTATAGAGACAGGAGGAGAAGAAAGAATATTTGCCAAATAATAGTCTAAACAATCACAGAGAGGATACAAGTAGGATGTCCTGATGGATTGAAAGGGAAATTTTTTTTAATGTGATAAGTTTTAGAGTTTGGATATAAGCAGCCATCAGCAGCTGACAATGTTACTTACTAATACAGAAAGACTGGAAAATGTTTGCTGATGTTTAGTCCCTAAGTTGTGTCAGACTCTTTCGAGACCCTGTGGACTGTAGCCCGCCAGGCTTCTCTGTCCATGGGATTTCCTAGGCAAGAATACTGGAATGGGTTGCCATTTCCTTCTCCAGGAGCTCTTCCCAACCCAAAGATCAAACCCAAGTCTCCTGCATTACATGTAGATTCTTTACCGCTGAGCCACCAGGAAAGCCCTACGAACAGGTTTTCTGGGTAAAATCAGGTGGTTTGCTTTGAACATGTTAAATATTAAATTTAAGAGACGATGTCAAATAGGTAGCCAGATATGTGTCCAGGGTTCAAGGAAAAGGCCACATTTAGAGATATAAGCATGATTATCATCAGATTACAGAAAGTGATTTATGCCCTGGATCTATGCCCGAGGCCACCCGGGAAAAGGGTGGAGATGGAGGCAGAGGAACTATCCAAGGATGGAGCCCAGAGCACTTCAATGTTTAGATAACAGAGAGAGAAGTGTTCAGCCAGGGGATGCAAAGGAATTGCTGGTCCTGTGGAGACCGTGGTGTCCGAGGAACCAAGAGAGAAAAAAAAAGGAGAAAAGGTGGGAGGACTTTCTCGGTGATTCAGTGGCTAAGACTTCTTGCTCCCAAAGAAGGGAGCCCAGGTTCAATCCCTGGTCAGGGAATTAGATTCCGCTTGCTGCAACTAAAGATCTTGGATGTCACAACTAAGACCCAACACAGTCAAATAAATAAATATTTTTTTTTAAGTGATGAAGGAAGGAGTACCAAACTGAGTAAAATGTTATTGGTAATTTTAATAAGATGGGAACCAAGATGGAGGTAACTGGTGACCTTGGCAAGAGCTATTTAAGGGACCAACTCTACAAAGAAGCACTGTGCCAGGTGCTGGAGATAAAAACATAAATAAGATATATTTCTCGCCCTTTGAAATTCACAGCCTGGTGGGGAAGGCAGACATGCAAATAAATCACTTCAATCCAGTGTGATAAATCCTGTAATAGAATAACATTTTCCTAAATGTGTGTCACTGAACACTATTTGAGGGAGATGTTCATCAGTGCTCTGAAACCTAA
This sequence comes from Neotragus moschatus, assembly GCA_006410615.1. Taxonomy (NCBI): domain Eukaryota; kingdom Metazoa; phylum Chordata; class Mammalia; order Artiodactyla; family Bovidae; genus Neotragus; species Neotragus moschatus. Next base: position 2,720,552 of record SJYA01002274.1, on the reverse strand, counting down.
GTGTTCTGGGATTGAATACAGCTGGGAAACGCTGCAGACTCAGCCCAGGCTGCAGCACCCACGACAGGGCTCCCAGCGCTATGCTCAAGGCTTAGGAAACCAACATGTTGAACCTTAGGGGCCTGTCTACTTACCCAGGTCTTGTCTGGCACCCCATGGATTAAGGCAAAACAAGATCAGCTCCACAGCAGAAACAGTGCCAGGGGAGGGAAATAGATGATACTGAGCAGCAGGATGGTCTCCGCACGATGCCAAAACAGGACGGCCCACACGTGCCCAGGATCCCGCAGCCGAGCTGCTGGGGATGGGAAGGACTGTCCTAGGATCCCCAGGTGGCCTTGTACCCCCGGACCCAGTGTCTGAGGCCTCCCAGCTGACCCCATGGGCCTGCATTCCTGGGGCAACCACTTACATTGCAGCAGAGTTGAGAAGTCTGGCTTCCAATTAATTTGCCAATTTCCCGAGAGGCAGAAAAATTAGGAGGAAATGGCTCCTCAGCCATTTCAGGTCTTCTTCAATTTTTCCCTGACAGCAAAGGTACTGGAGGCAGCAGAGACCTCATTCATTCTTGGATTCACAAAATGCATGCTGATGAACAAAAATCTGCTCACTATTTCATAGCTCTGGGATTCCGGAAGTATCCTACACTGGGCAAGTAGGGAGCAGCAAGGAGGGTAAGGCAGCAGGGTTCTCACTGATACTTACTTGTGGGGATCAAGGAGGAGACCCTGATCTGAAAGAACAGGGGCATGTTGGGAGGCTGGAAGATGCAGGTTCCGATGCCCAGAGGGTGTGGCAAGTTCACCAATGGCGGGAGTAGGTGGCAGTGCCTGATGGGTGGGTGGTGGCAACAGGTATCTATGCAGTAGGGGACACTTCTGATCTGTGATTCTGAGTGATGCTCAGTCACAGCACAGCCCCAACCAAGGTCTAGGAGTGAAGAACATGGCAGTCAATTCTGGGAGGGGGCTGGACAGGGAGGGCTGAGGCTGAGAAACCAGATTCAGCACAGGGAAACTAAGGCAGAAGTCCAGGTGTATGGACTGAGGTGATATGGTGAGGCTAGGAATGTGAGAGTAGGTGTTTGTTGTTTTTTTTTCTCAGCAACTCAACCCTGAGAAAATTGTCACATAAAACCCCATCCTGATCAGAGCTGGAGAACCTGGGTCTGCCCTTCAAGAGTTCTAGCTGCTGGGTGGAAGACAGCCAGAGCAAGGAATGGAAGCACCACGGACAGAAGCAGGTCATAGGGGGCAATACCTTACTTCCTCATTGCCCTTCTTGAATTTTCAAAGACTCCCGCCTGAAGACAGGATCTGTGGTTTAAAGGGTTGTGTAAGTCATCTTTTTAAGAAGTCACGCAAAAAAGAGTCTTCTATTTGGAGCTGTTTTGTTGCAAGAAATCAAATGGCAATCTTGCTCCAGAGCAGAGATGTGGTTCATTGCAGCTGCAGAGAGAGAATTTACACTACAGTTCAAGGTAAGAAACATAGCCAGGCCCACGGGGTCTACACATGGGGACTATCTTGTCTCTCTAGGGCCACCTGGTCTCTCTATCTCTGTTTCCGTATGATTCTTCTCTTGATGACCTGGCTTCCTCTGCTTACACACACTATTCATGACCCCCCATAGCAGCTGTCAATCCGGATGCTAGATCATTTTTCAAACCTAAAGAGCCACCATCAGCTGGCCACAGTCCCTGTGCCATTTATCCAAAATCTTTGAAACTGACCGTTGGCAAGTCAATGAGTCATTGGCTGCTAATGGCAAGTCAATGCATCATTACTCAATAGGTCATTAACCAGAAAATAGTTCAGCTATTCACCAGGTATTGCCATGGAGGACAGAATCATACCATACTTACACTATTCCTTCCAGGGGATGTGGGCAGGCCAGATGCTGAAGCCTAAGTACATAGAATTATATAATTATCAGAAACACAGATTTGTTGAAAAAATATATAGCAGAGCAGATGTGGCAGCCCAAATAATGTCCCCCAAAACACCCACAGCCTAATCCCTAGAGCTCACAAATTTGTAACCTCATATGGCAAAAGTGAAGTGAAGTGAAGTCGTTCAGTCATGTCCGACTTTTTGCGACCCCATGGACTGTAGCCTACCAGGCTCCTCCATGCATGGGATTTTGCAGGCAAGAGTACTGGGATGGGTTGCCATTTCCTTCTCCAGGGGATCTTCCCAACCCAGGGGTCAAACCTGGGTCTACCCCCACTGTAGGCAGACGTTTTTACCGTCTGAGCCGCCAGGGAAGGGACTAAGTAAATGATCTTGTGATGGAGAATTATGCTGGATTACTCAAGTGGGCCCAATGTAATCACAAAGGTCTCTTAAGAAGGAAGGTCGTTAGACACAGCAGGGGTAGATGCGATGACAGATACTAGAGACTGGAGTGATTCAAGGAAGAGGCCACAAGTTAAGAAATGCAGGCAATGAAGTTAAGTCACGCAGGCATGACTTGCCAATGGTCAGTCAGTTTCAAAGACTTTGGATAAATGGCACAGGGACTGTGGCCAGCTGATGGTGGCTCTTTAGGTTTGAAAAATGATCTAGCATCCGGATTGACAGCTGCTGTGGGGAGTCATGAATAGTATGTGTAAGCAGAGGAAGCCAGGTAATCAAGAGAAGAATCAATGGAAACAGAAATAGAGAGACCAGGTGGCCCTAGAGAGACAAGATATTCCCATGTTTAGACACTGTTAGACCTTACGATCTTTTCCTAGGACCCGTCGCTCCAAAGATCACCGAGACTCGGATTCGATGCAAACAGCAAGAGGATTTATTGGACTGGCGCGCCGGGGTTCAGTCACCTCCAGGGAGGGACGAACCCCGAACAGTCGTTACAGAACATTTTTAAGCACAAAACCCACAAACGGGTGCAGCTAAGATGGGAACAGTCTGATTGGTGCGCAGGTCCTGACCTTTACAGGGATAGGCTCGTTTGCTACCAGGTCTAAAGGGCTGGTCGGGGCCACATTCCGTCGGCCTGGAAAAACAACTTCTTGGAAAGTCCACAAAGGGAAAACAACCCCTGAGAGAGCCTAAAGGCCATATTGCATGAGATAAGAACCTGCTCTCAAGGGTTTAGCAAAAATTTTAACTTTTCCTCTCAACACATGTGTATGTGTCTTTTTGAACTATGGTTTTCTCAGGGTATATGCCTAGCAGTGGGGTTGCTGCGTCATATGGTAGTTCTATTTTTAGTGTTTTAAGGAACCTCCTTACTGTTATCCATAGCGGCTGTCCTGGTGTGAAATAGCTGGTGGGAATGTGTTGCAGAGCACAGGGAACTCAGCTGTTGTGCAGTGTTCTGTGGTAACCCAGAAGGATGGGATGAGGGGCAAAGAGGAAGGTCCAAGAGGAAGAGGATATATATATCCTTAGAGCTGATTCACTTCATTGTACCGCAGAAATCAACAGGCAAAGCAACTATACCCAAAAAAATGTATGTTCTTTAGTTTCAAAAAAAAGAAATACAGGCAGCCTCTAGAAGCTAAAAGAGACAGGGAAATGGGTTCTCCACTGAACCCTCCAAGGAACACAGCCCCATCAACATTTTGATTTTAGACTTCCCACCTCCATAACTGTTAGAGAACAAGTGCGTCTTCTTTCAAGCCACTAAATTTGCACTAATTTGTTGCAGCAGCAGTAAGAGACTAATACAGCGGGGAATCATAGGCCGTCATCATCCTAACTCAACATGCACTCTGGAGTCCAGGGCTTCTCTAAAGAACCAAAACCACAGCTCTTTACCATTCAGGATGCAACTTGAATCCAAGCAACTATTGTGTGCCTGTGCTCTTTCCCAAAAGGTTTGAATGAGTTGGTTCATCACTATCTAATATGCAGTCATCCTACCGAACAGAGAGTCACGCTAATAGAGCTCCCTGAGGGGTTTCATGCCGGCACCCCTTAGCAGAGGGTGGCTTCTCTCTTGTCCAGTCAGCTGTCACCAGGGGAACAAGATCACTGGCAAACAGCACAAACTCACAAAATGTTACTGAGGAAAGATAGATTTGGGCTATTTGTGGGAAGTCGCCTCAGGACATCTCCTGAAGCTGGTGATTTTAACCTGGAGAAGTTAAGAAACAATCTTGAGGTTTTAAGAGAAGAAAGGCCCTTTCTGACCTCTTTATACCTACTTTAATGCTGCAGCTTGAGTTTTCAGAAGTTTTAGAGCTATAGACTTGGGTTTCTTTCTTTGGGCTCTTTTGATCCAAGCCCCGCTGTCTCCTAATGTCAGTGCTGAAGGCAGTCCTCCTCCACAGGTCAGAGGTGACCATTCCTCCTGTCTCTCTGACTTTGCCCTTGGCCCTGCAGTTTGGTTTGAAGGAGGGCACAGGCTCCCTGCCTGCCCAAAAGCAGTATATTTAGGAGTTTAAAGAGAAGAAAAAGGAATCTGTTGAGGCCAATTTCAAGTTCTAGGCATGAAAAGAGATACAGTGCTTGAGCTTTTGGAAATCAGGATGGCTTAAAAAGTCAGAGACATTTGAATTACTGCCTTTGGGACTGGAAGAAGTCGAAACAATTAGAGATGTAAAGGCGCAGGATTCACGGCTTGATAGGTGTTTATATATCCCTAAACCCAGGTTTCCAGGCCCTCGGGAGCCTGACTTCATTTAAGGTTGCTGGAAAAATTCATGTAATAAACTCCTGAAGGTTCCTTGATGATTCCATTGGATAAGCCTTTTCCTACAGGGTTTTGTTTTATTTATTAGTATTATTTATTAGGTACTTATGTTTTCCTCTTATGCTACCTTTAAAAAATAAAATAAAATTGGGCATCCCAAACCAGACTATCCAGAAATAAACTGGTATTTTTCCATGGCATTTGTTAAAAGACAAGGATTTTTTAAAAACTCATTATTTATCATTTTGTACGCTTTCAATGACTCATTTCATAACCATTCCACCAGCTTTCTTAACTTGAATCCTTATTTAGGTTTCCCAGTCCCTATTATTAAATTAAAACTTTTAAAGTGTTTTACTTTAGATTTCATTAAAAGGATCATATGTATTTCTTTCAATTCCTTTAATAAAGATTAACTAATTAAAATACATATATATTTTTAAAATATACATTTATATAGTGTATATATATATATCCAAGAAGACAAACTTTATCTGCCATATCCTACCTTTTTTGTCATACACAAAAAATTGATAATCTGGTTTCTAGCATAGGCGTGTGCATACCCCATTGAGGGTTGCTTAGGGCAGGGTCACAGTGACCTGTATATCTCACTGTCTTCTAGAGAAGGAGAGATCAGCTCCACGGGCCAAACCCCTCCGCCGCCATAAGGTCTGACCTCCTCATGACTCCCCCGCTCCACTGGGAAGATGTCAGGAGCTGTGGCTGGCCCTGGGGAGAGCAGTGGAAGATCTACAGAGGGTTTGGCAGGAAAAGGGCCTCAACACACAAGCCTGTGGTGGAGACAGAGCTGGGCTCTCTGGGCACCGCTATCTCCCCTGTCTTCATGGAGTTCACTGTTCTACCTGGCCACACTCCTGCCAACAGCACCTTGGAAGCAAGCTGGACAAACCCCTAGGCAGCCATGAGATCTGAAAGCTGTGGGCCCAGTGGCCAGCATGTGAGGAATAACAAGGTATGATGTGGAAAGCCCAGTGTCTCCTCCTCACATGCAGGCTGAGCCTGGCTGAGGCAGCTCCATGAAGACTGCACATCTGGGCTGGGGATAGGATGCTGGGCAAAGGTGCCCACAGCTTTGTTAGCCTGGACACAGCCTGTGCGCAGACAGGATCTGGAGAACGGGGAACCATTCCCAGCCCACCTCAGGCCCTCTGCACCTCCCAGAGGGTACGCTGAGACCACCATGTTGAAGGAGCCACAGGAACCTCTACAAAGGGCTTGGCTGATAATGTGGAGCAAACTGCTAATCGCAGTTTAAATCCTGTCCACTCGCCTGCCTCAAGTGTATCTGCTTCAAGGATCAGGAGCATGCACGCATGCTCAGTCGCTTCAGTCGCATGTGACTCTTTGCAACCCTGTGGACGGTAGCCCACCAGGCTCCTCTGCCCATGGGATCCAAGAATCAGAAGAATGGAGCGCTAAGGGTAGAAAGGGGAGGGGAGGCAGTAGGGCCACAGGGCAGAGAGCCCTGCCCACTTTCTCTTTAAATAAGAAGGCATCTGGTCCTGCCCTGAGGCTCCCACGGCACCTAGAGTCCAGGGGTAGAGGGTTCAGTGCCTGACGGGAGGAACTGTTGCTTAGATCTGTTCTAGAATGGGGCTCAGGGAGCTCTGTCCTGTGGGGCGGGGCTTTGGGATCTTGTTTTACCTCCACAGTTGGAGCAGTGACAGATAGTGATGTGCTTTTTTCAAATTTTTTAAGTTCCTTATGGAAACTGCACATGTTTTCCTCAGTAAACCCCACCCCCAAACTAAATGAAGCTACAAGCTTCAATTTAGACAGCTCAATATTTATACCAACTGTAATGATCTCTTACGGATCAGAAGTTTCTGACTGGCAGTTACATATAGTTTTGATGAATAAAACCCATGGAAACAAATTTATTATTGTCTGCAAGGGGAGAGTACATGGTAGACAGAATTTTCCAAAGCACGGACTCTGATGGGAAAAACAATACAAAAGGTTTCCATGGTGATGGGAAGGCTGGGAGCACTTACATAAGAACACCAGGGGAGTAAAAGCAAAGAAAGTTTGTTGGATTGGTTTGAGTCTGTTAAAATGAAAAGCCAGGCATCACAGTAGGAAGAGTTTAGGATACAAATGGGGAGAAATCTGCTCTGTGACTTTGTTGGACTTACCTGATTCCCACCTCCCCCCCCACCCCATTCCGGGCTCAGGGCCCCTGATGCAACCTTGAGAAAAGAGGGTTGGGGGATACAGTGTCACTTCAAGGCTGTGTGACCTTGAACAAACTGTTCTGCCTCTCTGAGCCTCAAGTTCCCATACTAGTGCCTAACTCTGTGTGCCTGTTGAAGTCTCCTGGATTAGCCCAGTTATCTGATTTCACTGCTTCCTCTGACCTCTTGTGAATCCTGACCCAGGCTTGGATTAGGGCTGTGGTACAGAGAGCACTGGGACTGTTTGCTAAGGCCAAGACTAGCTGTTCATAGACTTCCTGTGTCTGCCTCCATCCCACAGTTCTCTTTCTCCTCACAGGACTGGCACCAGTGTGCTCTCAGCTTCCCCATCTCAGCATTTCTTTGCTCTCTCCTTTTCAGCCCGATTGCTACTGAAGTCAACGTGAGTCCTGCTGGAAGAAATCAGCAAACCTTAGGCAAATGTGTCTCAGCTTTGGAGTGGAGGGCAGGGCTGATCCATCCCCACAGAAGCAACATACTCTATCAGCTAAGTCTTGCCAAAGGCAATTTTTAAACAGTATAGGTTTAGAAAATTTCTGAATACAACATAAAGGTAGATTTTGAATATCCTTCTAAACACATGCCTAAGACAGAATTTGGCTACTACATTTACTTGGGGATTTGTTATTGTTGTTTGGTCGCTAAGTTGTGTCTGACTTTTTTGCAACCCCATGGACTGTGTCCACCAGGCTTCTCTGTCCATGGATTTCCCAGGCAAGAATACTGGAGTGTGTTGCCATTTCCTTCTCCAGGGGATCTTCCTGATGCAAGGATTGAACCTAGGTCTCCTGCACTGGAGGCGAATTCTTTACCACTAGTCACTGGGAAAGCCCATAGGGAAAAGCTGTTTCTTCTCTGTTTAAAGAAATGGAAACCTTAGAGAGCTGCAGGGAAGAAAAAGAGACGTCTTCAAGTTACAATATTAAGAGCTTCTATTAAGGTAAATCTCTTGCTTAAAGACTGAAAGCTTTGGTACATGTGGAGTTTAGCTCTGGTTGAGGGTAGAGAAGAAATAAAGTGAGAGATGACTTAGAGGCTGTGACCGAAATGGTGCCTTTTGAGAGGTGGAGGGGGGGTTGGAGGCCATGTGTGGGGAGAGGCAGTTTCAGTATGTGGTAGGCAGCCTCCAAGGTGGCCCCAAGTTTCCCCTCTTCCTGGTATTAATGCCCTTGTGTTAATCCCCCCCATCTTGAATAATGGTAATGAATAGTGTGGGATATCACTTCCAATAGTAGGTCACAAGAGATTCTGGCTTCCACCTTGCTCACCCTCTCATTCGCTTGCTCTGAGGAAAGTCAGCTGCCTTGTTGTGAGCTGCCCTATTGAGAGACCCATGTGGTAGGAACTGAGGGGGCCTCCAGCCAACAGCCTACTGCTAGCCTTCAGTCCACCAGCAGCCACAGGAGGAGGCTTGGAAGGGACCTCCATCCAGGAGAGCCATCAGATGAGACTGCAGCCCCAGTTGACACAGGGCTCTTTGAGAGGAAAAGAATGTTTGAGTCACACGCTCTGCACACTGTACCTTGACACTTGAATTCATTCTGTGAGATACATGTTGTTACCTCCAATGTGTGGATGGAGAAATCAAGACTCAGAAGGGCTATAATCTGTAAAATGTCATGTTATGATAAGTGAATAGAAAATAGAGATTTGAACACAGGACTGACTAACGTCAAAGCTTACATTCTGGTTATTGTGGAAATACACAGTGTTTACTTTCTGTGTTCCCGGTGGAATTTAGAAATAAAAACAAATAGTTCAATTATCCCACCACTAATAGAGGCAGTGAGACGCTGTGCCCCCCAAGCTTAGACCTCCCCTGGGTGGGAGATAAAGCCTCACACAGCAGCATCCGTAGTTGCTCAGAGCCTGTAGCATGCCGGGGGGTGGGAGGAGAAGAATTCTCCATAGGCAAAGTGATCTTGTTTCTTTAATTTTTTTTAATGTAAAGATAATAACTGAATTCAATGCTACTATGAGTCAAGTACCACTTCTAAGATTTATATGTGTTTTAACTCAGTATAAGGAAGGTAGTATTAGAGTCATTCAATTTATACATGGGGAAACTGAGACACAGAGAAGGAAGTAAGTTGCTCCAAGTCACTCAGTTGTTAACAGGATAGCCAGAATTTAAATCCAGACAGTCTGGCTCCAGATTTTCATGTAAGGTCCCCAGCGCAAGTCTCTCTGGGTCCTAAGCTGTCACATTGCCTGGGTTCTCAATGCTGTTTTGGGCTTGGCTGGGTTGGATTTCAAGTCCCCACCTTTTGGATTCCACCCAGTTACTGTGACCCTCACCTCTGACTTTTCCCATTCTGTCTCCTGACCCTTCCCAACTTGACTCCATCCGCCCTGGCTCCTGAGTTTTCCTGGCCTGCACCCTGGTCCACCCCTGCACCCTCACCCATGCTGCTTCCTGGCCCAACTCACCATTCTACCACCTGGAGGCTCTGCCCATTGCCATGCTGCCCCAAGGACAAGACCAGACGCTGGACAAGCCCTAAGCCCAAGAGGCATGTTACTCAACCAGTTGGGGACAAGCTTGTTAGGGTTGGAGGTGATCCCAATTTTGAGAATATTATCTGAAGATGGATTGTTTTCAGGAAAAGAAAATAGCAATATGGAGGCAGGAAGAGCATTGCTGTGTGGATAAAAAGATGACATATGCAAATGAACCCATAGAGCCAAGACTTAGATTAAGGTTACAGACAGATTTGGTAGGGAAGATAATGGAAGCTGTTATAGACCTCTCGGGCACAGTGAACACGCAAATCTGCCCATGTTTATGCAGATAGCAGAGGCTGTTAAAGAGGTCCTAACATTGATCATGTGGGATCTCAATAGCTCTGCAATGGACTAGAAGGAGAATTATAGAGTGGCAGGAAGGAGGGGCCATAGACCAGCCGTGATCGAAGGCTCTTCTCTGGGAGATTTTGTTGAGCAATCAGCAAGAACATGGGCTATTTGGGGCGGCCATCCAAAAAGCTGAAAGCAATGAGGGATGAAGAGATGGGGCTAAAATGCTAAAAGCAGCATTTTTAAACAAGTCTCATTTCAGCTTAGTCTTCCCATCTGTGGTGACTTTAAAAATATAGTTCCCAAATTGCCTGTAGCATCTGGGGAGCGGGGTCTGTGGGCAGACACCTGCTCACCAGTGAGACTTAGGAATGGCATTTCTGAATGAGGTTACTATGGTTTAGAGATTGATCAGTAAAGGACACTGATTTACAGCATCCCAGAATAACAGAGCTAGGAAGAATTTTGAAAATGACTTAATCTGCCCACCAAGGGTAAGTGGCATAGTAAGGTCACATAGCTAGTAAATGATATAGGCAGGGCTAGAATGCCATGGTCCTGAGTCCCAGTTCAGGGCTGCAGCAGCCCCTGGGGGGAGTGAAAGGAAGGTCCTTGAAAGTGTCTCCTTGAAGGAAATGTAGAGTAAGAGGCATGTGGTTACCACAGAGACAAACAAGGGAAAATGAACCAAGATTGAGAAATAAATTCAGACCTGACTTCTCTTCAGGAAAAAAAAAAAATCCCCAAATTATTACCGCTCATTAGCTTAAGGAAAGCAAGAAGAAAAAAAGATTATCCTAACATGAGTATATACAGGCAAGAGTGGGAGAGAAGCAGCTGATTCCCATAGAAGTCAACCATCCACTTCCCTGGTGGTACAGTGGTTCAGAATCCGCCTTCCATTGCAGGGGACACAGGTTCAGTCCCTGGTCAGGGAACTAAGATCTCACATGACGTGGGGCAACTAAGCCCACGGGCCGCAACTATGAGCCTGCATACTCTAGAGCCCAGGCACCACACCTACAGAGAGTCCCTGCGCCACAAATAGAGAAGCCCCCCTGTGCCACAACAAAGAGTCCACGTGTCTCAGTGCAGACCCAGCACAGCCAAAAAACAAGGAGACGTCACCCATCCAGGTGGGCTGTCTGTGCACTCACTGACCACACTCTTGGAGGGTCCATGAAAGTCAGAGCAAACTCCGTCCGTGTTCTAGGTGGTCGTCCTGGAGCCGCTTAACTTCTGTGTCCTCTGCCTGCTCTTGTGTCTCTGTCTCCCAGATTTCTGCAGCTGCTCCCAGCTCTGAAATTTCTTCTGGCCTTTTCAAATTGGTCACTTAACCCCTTTTCTTGGACCTTGTCTTTCTGCATGGCTTTTAGCTGCACCCTATTTAATATCTCCTTCCATCCTACTGAGAAACTCCCAACTCTAGCTGCAGCCTCATCCAGGCCCATATGCCAGATTAGCCCCTAGGCCTCCCCAATAAAACATTTGGTCTTGACCCCTGTGTCTCCACCTGGGAGTAAGGTGGAAACTTACGACAACTTTCCATAACCCATCTCTTGGGAATTTGAAGCAGTGGGACAAAAAAAAGAAAATCTGTAATACTGGCTGAAGAAAGGGCAGGGCAGCTGATGCTAACTGTACCAAGTGCTCCTGGCTGACGTCCAGCCTCATGGCCCCTGCTTCTTCTGCCAGAGCACAGGTGTATGTGGCAGAGGGCAGAAGGTGGGCAGAGAGGGGCTCAGAGTAGAGGATTCTCCCAGTTTCCTCCTATAGCATTCCCTGGCCTGGGCTCTCAAGCCCTGAGGTTTGCAGAGAGGGGGAAACTGACCTATGTTTATCAGGACATTTTGGTTATAAGTGACAGAAATCTAGCTCAAATTAGCCACGGCAAAAGGGGTTTATTGGATATGACCTAACAAACCCAGGGGGATATGGATGTAGACTTGGCCAGAACCTTGGCTCCAGTGGAGTCTGCCAGGCTGCCTCTTCCTCCTTCTTTCAGCCTGGCTTCTGTGGAAGTGGTGACTACTCTGCAAGCTGACATTTTCCAAGTGCAAGGAAGTGGCTGCCGGTAGACTCCAGTCCTCATTCTCAGAGCTGACTCTCAAAAGAAACAGCAGACTCTCAGAAAAGGCTGGTCAGCTCTGCAGTGCTGATCGCCCAGCCCTGGGCTAACCACACAGCCAGAGACGAGCTACTTCAAAGCACGGTGTTGGGGTGGGGAGGGCGAGGGGCCACGACTGCAGCTCCACATGGAGCCACATTGAGTCAGGGAGGGGTGGGTCGCCGAAAGAAAGGGTGTTGTGCAAACAAACAAAAATGCGTTCCCTGCGGGGTCTTCATTACCCGTTTGACTGGGGAGCAGAGGACAGATTACTCACTGCCTACAGCTGGGCAGCCCCCTCCATGGATGACGTAGCCCGGGGCCGCCCCGTGGTAAAGGGCCGGTCACCTCACTGGTGGAGTCTGTACAAAGACACACCAAAGAGTTCTCTTCTCAGCAGTGAGAAGAAAATAAGCTTGAATATGAGCTCCAGCTCCCACAGGGCCTGAGGAGGTTGACTGGAGAGCATTTTCTATGACGATGACCTAAAGCTGCGGCCAGTTTGACCAGGGACACACGTGGCTCAGTGTGAGTCTCGCTTTAAAACCCAAAGCAACCCCATCAACACAGCAATAATCCCCTCTTCTGGCCTGTGGGCAGGAATGCAGTCCCTACCTCAGCAAGGGAGCAGTCATACCTCTGATTCACCGTCTCATTATTTCCCTCTGCTCACCCCAGACTGCAACCCTGGGGCCCCAGGTGAGGTCTTTGCTGTGCTCACGCACTAGCCAACCCCATACACTGCTGGTGACCTTCTCCATCCTCAGCATCCTATCAGCTCTCATAGGCTCTAGACCCCTTGCTCCTCTTCAGAGTGGCACCACTGAGGCCCTGGAGCTCTCTGCAGGTCTGAGCATGGCTAGGCCCCTGGCAGAAGGCCCCAGTGCCTGACATCATCCCTCACACTCAGCTGGAGATCTAAACGTGTGGCCTCCCAGTCCTCGGTGAGAAAAGTTCCTTCAGGTTCTTCTTGCAATGTCTTCTTCAAGGGACTGGGATTCCTGTCCAGGCATTAGGAATGGACCAGACAGCAAATCAACTCCCACAGACAGCACCTCACCATCAATTTATTCATTCCATACTATAAACAGAGGCATGGATATCCCTACTGCATGTCAAGCACCATTTAGGTTCCAGGTCACAGTGGTGAAAACAATAGATAAACATCCTTACCCTTATATAGCCTACAATTTAGTTTGGAACATAGATAATAAACAAACAGAAGCATTGTATGATATCAGGGCTTCCCTGGTGGCTCAGTGGTAAAAAATCCGCCTGCCAATGCAGGAGACATGGGTTATATCCCTGGGTTGGAAAGACCCCCATGAAGAAGGAAATGACAACCCATTCCAGTATTCTTGCCTGGGAAATCCTGTGAACAGAGGCGTCTGGCAGGCTACAGTCCATGGCGTCACACAAGAGTTGGACACAACTTAGTGACTGAGCATGAGGCACGCATTGTATAATATCAGAAGGTATTAAGGGCTGTGAAGAAAAATTAGGAAGGCTGAGGAGATGAAAGAGGGGCTCTTTTAAACCCAGTGGTCAGGGAAGGACTCCAGGGACAGATGACATTTAGGCAGAGACCTGCGGGGAGGGCAGGGGAGAGGCACACATGGTGTGGGAAGGTGTCCCAGGCAGAGGGAGCAGCGAATGAAGGAGCCCACGCCTGCGGTTTGGAAGAACAGTCAGGTAGCCAGGACACTTGGAGCCCAGAGAGCTCCACAGTGTACGGGGCATGAGCTCGGAAGCAGTGGAAGTCAGGTGACCCAGGCCCTAGTCACCATGGAACTTCACTGTAAAGTGATGGAAAGCCAGCCTGCAGGCATGTTCCCCTCATCACCACACATACAAAAAAAGAGACCTTGGAAGCTCATCTAGATTCCTGACAGAGGAAAATGCCAGATGTGGTGGGGCACAGAGCTTCCCATAGGAGTTCACATCTGAACTCGGCTTTGAGAGCTGATGAGGAGTTTGTTGGGTGGAGGAAAGAGGAAGAAAGCACTCCAGACAGAGAGGAGAGTATTCATTCACAGGTGGAAAATGGCAGAGGAGCAGCACGTGTCCCTGGGATGGCTGGGCATCCACCCAGCTGGAGCTTAGCACAGGAGGATGTCGGCAGAGAAGACAAGGCTCGGGAGAAGCGGGGGCCTGTGGCGGCATCTCCAGCTTTGTTAGAAGCACACCATCACCCTAGAGAACCACATCTGTCCCTAACAAGCCGAGTCACTTTGTTCCTTAGAGCAGAAGAAACGAGCACGTTCTGGGAGGCGTATAGTCCATCTCCCTGCTCTTCCTCCGCAGCCTCCTCCACTCCTGGAATCCAGGCAGCCGCCTTGGGCAGCAGCGAAAGTGCAGAGGTGCTTGAGGTTTTCAGAGAGTATCACCTTCATCCGACAGGTTCTTTATTTCATCTGGGGAAATGAGGTGCTATTAAATTAATTTCTGAGCTGTCATTGTCAGGAAGCTAAGGACGCTGGAGGAACAGGCAGAGAGGAGAGAGCCAGGGAGACAGACAAGGCAGCAGAGGTGGCCAGTTTTGTGAGTTCCTGACCACTTGTTCCAACACGCGGGCTTCGTTCTGCTATACAGGCGCCATGCAAAGAGACTCAGTAATTAAAGTAAGAAATGAGAGTTCCCCCGATAAGTTACTGTTCCCAGGGCCTCAAAAATGATGGAGCGGTAGCCAGCCTCTGCTGTGAAGTGAACCCGAAAGTAATTACCAGGATACTTTGCAGATTATTGAATAAGTCCCTGTAACTGGCACATTGATTTATATAAGACCCAGAGATTTTGAGAGATTTGAGAGAATATTAAGAATCAATCAATATTTTAATTTATTTCAGGGTCCAGGAGACCGCGGCTCTGAAGCAAACTGCTGGGAGGAAACTGTGACCTTTGGAATATAGCTGGCTGGCAAACGGTGGGGGCGAGGGGAGGGGTGCCTGGGACACAAGCCTGTTTAGCAGCAGCTTCGGGGAAGGGCTTCTCTGCTCTGGAATGTTCTGCCTCTTCACTGCGTCTGTCAGGGATGTCAGACAGCCAAGGGTGGAGGGTCTCATGGTGAATGTGCTCTCCAGGACAGAGTCCCCAGGGCCTGGAGACTGTGCCCCTTCCAAGGACACTTGCTGTGATCTGGGAACATCTTTCTAGAGCAGACCCACAACTTTGGGGGAGAGGCAGCATTTTCTCCACTGGACCTTACTCTCTCCGAGCTCCCCCCTCCATGGGAGGAGTGAGGCTTTGTCGCACCGCTCTCTAATCAGCTGAACACCTGTCGTAACCACTCACCCTTCTGATTTCCTGTAAGACACAAGATTCCTTCGGGCAGGGACCACATCTGCTCCTGTGTCCCCAGCACCTGGCATCATATGAACCGGGCCCAGAATAGGTGGATGTAAAAAAAAAAAAAAAAAGGCAAAAAAACAGTGAATCAATGAACAGTCAAATGTCCTGATACAAGGGAAAGTAAATATTCATTCATGAAAATGTGGGGAGGTTTTTAGCTTTTTATTGTTTACTGAAGTAGAGCTGATCAACAATATCGTGATAGTTTCAGGGAAACAGCAGAAGGAACTCACACGTATCCGCGTTCCCATTCTCCCCCAGTCTCCCCTCCCCTCCCACTTCCATAGCCCTGAGCAGAGTTCCTTCCATGTGCTATACAGCAGGTCCTTGTTGGTTACCCCTTTTCGATATAGCTATGTGTACCTGTCCACCCCAAACTCCCTAACTCCTTCGCCCCTGGCAACCATGAGTTCATTCTCTAAGTCTGTGAATCTCTCTGTGTTTTGTGAGTAAGTTCCTTTGTATCATTTCTTTATAGATTCCACATATAAGGGAGGTTGTGGTATTTCTCTCTGTCTGACTGGCTTACTCCGTATGACACACTCTTTAGGTCTGCTCATGTTGCTGAAAGTGGCATTGTGTCATTCTTTTTCGCGGCTGAGTACTAGTCCATTGTCTACGTGCACCACATGATCTTCACCCATTCCCCTGTAGATGGACATGTAGGTTGCTTCCATGTCTTTACCACTGTAAACAGCACTGCAACGAACATTGAGGTGCATGTATCCTTTTGGGTCATGTTTTTCTCTTGAGTATAAGCCCAGGCGTGGGATTGCAAGGTCACATGGTAGCTCTGTTTTCAGTTTTTTAAGGACGGTCCATACTGTTCCCCATAGCGGCTATACCAATTTACATTCCCACCAACAGTGTAGGAGGGTTCCATTTGCTCTATACTTCCTGGCATTTATTGTTTGTGGATTTTTTTTACGGTAGCCATTCTGACTGGTGTGAGGTGACATCTCATTGGAGTTCGAATCGCATTTCTCTAAAAATTAGCAGTGTTGAACATCTTTTGTGAAGATGTTTTGTAAAGGTCACATGATGTATTCAAGTTTCAGCAACAAACAGAGGGCACATTCAAACTGGGTCATGAGAGGAGTTTACAAGGTGAAGACAGAATGTAAGGAACTGGCCAGGACAGGCAGCGCCCCGGGGTCATCATAGTGAGTGGAGACGAAGCTGTCGTCACCCCAGGGCTGCTGGAGAGCAGTGAACAGACCTGGGGAGGACAACCAGACGGGAGCTGTGGCCTTTCACAAGGAAGGCAGCCAGTCCCTCACAATCTGCAGAGAGAGCCTGCAGGGCAGAAGCCCTGATCTCCTGTCCTCCCTTCCCCACATCTCCCCCCTCATCCCCCTCCCACTGAAGCCAAGTGGAAGCCAGAGGGCAGGGGCAGCCCTCACTCCAGGTGGAGAAGGGCAGGGAAAAAGCAAAGCACAGAACTGTGGAATTCTGTTGCCAAACTCAACCTCTGTTTACCAGTGCCAAATACAAACATCGAGACCAAGATTTGCGTGAAGCAGGAAAGAGTAGCTTTTATTGCTTTGCCATGCAAGGGGGACCACAGTTGTCTAACGCCCTCAGGACTATAGAGGGTAGTGAGTAATTTTATAGTGACCCACCCTGGAGGGGGTGGTGAGGAATTTTACAGTGTTCAAGGAGCAGGGCATGATCAGTTCATGGACAATTCTTGGATGGGTTGTCATCAAGTTGAAGTTTTGAGCATCATCAAGTTTCTGGTTTCAACCAGTCTAGAGTTTATGTTCCTGTGGTCAGCAGTTTCCATCTGGGGGTGGGGGGCTGCTTCCTGTGTAAAAAAAAAAAAAAAAAAACACTTAGGCATATGTGTCAAGGAAGGTATTTATATCTAGTTATCAGTATCTTCCAGGGAGCTGTGAGTCTGATGATTCTGCTATGTGATAGAATTATAGCCTAAACTGTTAACAGTTTCCTAGAACAACAGCCTATTGCTTCTACATCTTATTTTGCAATTATTAACTCACGAATCAGCATTTTACTCCAAAAGACAAGGACACAGAGGCTCATACACGGTTTCAGTAACCCCCACCCGTGTTGCCCAGAGTTGCCCACCCAAGAGAAGGGCCAACCTGGATCACCCAACTGATCGGCCCAATCCAGGGGTTCTCAGCAGAAGGAAAATTTGCCCCAGGAGGCATTTGGCACTGTCTGCAGACACTTTGGATTTTACAGTTTGGAGAGGGAGGGAGGAATGGTGTTGCTGGCATCAGTGGGTTGAGGCCAGGGAGACAGAGAAACATACAAAAATGCACAGGACAGCCCCCACAACAAAGAATGCTCTAAGCCAGGATGTCGGTAGTGCTGAGATTGAGAACGTTTGGCCTGATCGAATGTTCCAGAAGAGCCCCGGCTCAGCACAGGTGCTGCACGGCCGTTGGTGGGCTGGAGGATGTTGCCCTCCCTCCTCTGGGAAAGGCAGCACCATTTGGTCTGACCCAGCCAGCGTGTGCCTTGGGGAGGATGCCACGTCCAGGCAGACGCCCCTCCTCACTGACCACAGAGTCTCCAGGGTGGCCAGTGTGATGGAGGAGACTCTGGGGGACACTGTCCAAGCCCTGGCAGCCTGGCTCTGCCTTCTCCTGGAGACCAACCTTCTGACCCTCCGCTCATTCCTCCAGTTTTCAGTTTTATATTCGCAGCTTAAAAACATTGCAGAAGTTAATCAAGTCCTGCCCTCTGTCTCTTTCACTTTGGTTACATTACTAACAAAAAGAAGAATTAGGAATAGACTGAATCCAAACTCCAAATCACTTGTTGCTCCTCTGCAGCTGAGACTCCCTGCCCAAGCTTGGCTGCTCCTCAAGGAAATGGGTGGCCTCTGTTTGGGCCCAGGACAGGGGCCACCCCAACACATACCACAGTGGCATGTTGATTATTTTGAATTTAAGTTACTTAAGAAACAACTGATACAAGAGGGACACTCCAACCCTCTCCTCTGTCTCCCCGAAAGCAGGAAATAGATCTCTCATATGAAAGGTGCCCTCCCTGGATCTGAAGGTGGAAGGGACCCTCATCACCAGAGATGGGGAATTTAGGGCTGAGAAGTCTGTATATACAGATCTTGTTCCTCCTTTAATTTACTACTCCAAGCCCAAACTCCGTTTAGAATCTTCACCTGAGTACCCAAAATCTAAATTTCTTAATCCTGCCAATTTCTCACAAATGTATTGTTTATTTGTCTACAAAGTATAAAAGCTGCCTGCTTTGGCCACTTGTTAGGTTCCATTTCTGTGACATGAGTGTGACGAATTAGCAATGTGTTTCTTTTTCTCCTGTTAATCTGCCTGGCGTCAATGTTATTATTGGTCCAGCCACAAGAACTCAGGAAGCAGAAGGGAGGGTGCTGGAGGGGAGAGTACACAGAATGTGTTCCCATCATGATCTCATGGCAGCCCTGGGAAATAGGGACTGTTGCTCCTGCTGAGAGATGAGGAAACTGAAGTTTGTCAAGAGGAAGTTCCTAGTCTGGGGGGTACCCCCAACCAGTAGCGAAACAAGATCTTAAGCCATGCACTGGGTCTGTCGGGACATTATCGCTTCCTGTTTCATTCTGACAGTAACCTGTTAACTCAATGCCACTGGACTTTGGGCCCTGTGTTGAAAACTGTTGGAGTTTAAGTCACTGTGGTTCTCAAGAGAGCCCAGTTTTCTCCCTGTCACCTCTTAGAGAGTTGGTCCTTCACTGACCCCTGGGGCCACAGCTGGGGAGAGTAAAAGTCTGATGCCCTCGAGTCGTGATGCTCGTGCTAGAGATGTTCATTGAGAGCCAGCCACGTGCCAGGCGCTGCAGGTGTGCTGGCCAGAGAACACCACTGTAAGGCGGACACCATGGCAGCTCCCACTTCACAGATGGGAGACTCAAGTAGGCGGGGAAATTACCCAAGGATTCTGTCAACAAAAAAGGAACGTTGCCTGCCATTTTGAAGCAGGAGGAAAGGGGGCAGGGCCAGCCTCTAAAAGAATGCAGCCATGCGTGCTGTGTGCTTAGTCGCTCAGTGTCTGACTCTTTGCTTCCACACGGACGGTAGCTGGCCAGGCTCCTCTGCCTATGGGGATTCTCCAGACAAGGAACCATAGAACATAACAAAAACTAGTGAGAACCAACTATGCCCAAGATGGCAGAAGAGCCGACTTCCAGTGGACTTTGAGCCTCATACACGCTCATTCAATGCTTTAACACACATGCCAAATGACACACCCACCAGCTCCTTGACGATTCTGAGACCAACCATCAAAGGCCGAAAAATGGGCAGTAATCGCTACCCCTTCCCCAAAACAGTTGGAAAAATCTTCCCACTCATTAGCTTATGAAATCTCCCAGCTCATAAAAGCTAACCCCATATTTTGAGCCTCTTGTCTTCTGAGATGGCCACACTCTCTGTGGAGTGCATTTCTCCAAAGGCCACTTTGGCCCCTTGAGACAAACCACATTCTATCTACGGAATGGGTACCTCTCTAAATAAAACCACTTCCTACCCATCCCTTTGTTTCTCACTGAATTCTTTCTGCAATGAGACATCAGGTACCTGAGCTTGATTATGTACTGAGACCAGGTGTGTGGTTTCAATTAAAAGACTGTGAGTTCGAGTCCCATCTGATTTGCACGGTTTCAGCTTCACAACAATGTGAATGTACTTAGCGTTACAGAATTCTATAAGTGGTTAAAATGTTGAGGGAGAACACATACATGTGTATGTATGACTCAGTCCCTTTGCTGTCTACCTGAAACTATCGCAGCATTGTTAATCAGCTATACTCCAATACAAAATAAGTTTTTTTTAAAAAATGTTTAGAATGTATGTGGTATATTATGTATATTTTGCTGCAACAGAAAGTAAAAAGCATAGCCTTAATATGACTTAAAATTCATAAATCAATCTTTTAAAGTCAGGTTCTGAAACTCACTCTCTTAAGCATTCCCTATATTAGCCAGTTCACCCTACAGTGTCACATCTAAAGAGAGAACAGATTTGCTATAAGTCAAGAACTAAAATGGTCAAATGGAGTTCAGAGATGCAGGTAAACTAGGGTCCAAAAGTAGAGACAGGTTTGAAGCAAACAGGCTGAGATATTGAAGCTCGGGGAGGGACTCTGAGCAGCCAAGGGCAAGAGGTAGCAGGGACAGGGCTTGCTGAGGATGACTTCCAAATGTGATACTAGCTACTAAACCTCTGGACGCTAGCCAGGTTAGGAGCAGCCTATGCCAGAGGCAAGAAATGATGAGGCATTAACCCAACAGTGTAGGACATTATCTCCCTTCTAGAAATTTTGCCCAGGTACCTGGATGTTTTAGAGTTCTGCAGATGAGACATGAATGGCACCAGATAGGCAAGGTCTAGAGCTTAACAACACCCAGGATAATATTACTGAGCACTAGGAGCGAGCACGGGCTCCCAGAGCTGGCATCAGAGTCCAGGAGGCATATTCAAGATGAAGGCTGCTGGAGAGGGTAGCACAAAGGTATGGAGGTGGCTGGGGCCACATCAACAGGACTGTGGGTGTCAGTAGGCAGGAACTGAAGCCAGAGTTTGGAAAGTGGAAGGAGCTGATGGAAGCAGTCAAGGAAGAGACTAGACAGGGGAGGGAATGAAGGACAGGAGGGGCTGATGCTAAGCAGGTCAGAATGTGGAAGCAGCAGCTGCTAGGGAGATGTGGGTTCACGAGCTAAGTCAGCATGTGCAGAAGGGTGATCGAGACCCTCTTTTTACATAGGACCTGGGGTCTGCTTGAGACCAGTGTGTGCTGTGCTAAGTCGCCTCAGTTGTGTCTGACTCTTTGCAAACCTATGGACTATAGCCCTCCAGGCTTCTTTGTCCATGGGATTCTCTAGGCAAGAATACTGGAATCAGTTGCTATGTGCCACTCCAGGGGATCTTCCCAACCTAGGGAACAAACCCAAGTCAGACCAGAGACAGGTATTAAAAGGGACTGACTTTAATGAGTTCCCATTCCTCTGTATCCACAACTAGTCTCAGGAGGATACGATGATCATCTCTAGAGAACCTCAATGTGCTGGCACAGACCCAGGAGACCTGGCATCTCAGCCCAGATATACCCAGGTCTCAGAGTTCCTTCTGGCTTCCCTGGTGACTCAGGGATGAGGAATCTGCCTGCCAGGGCAGGAAACACCAGTTTGATCCTGGGTCTAGAAGATCCCCTGGAGAAAGAAATGGCAACTCACTCCAGTATTCTTGCCTGGGAAATCCCATGGCCAGAGGAGTCTCGAGGTCTACAGTCCGTGGGGTTACAAAGAGTCAGACATGACTTAGCCACTAAAAAACAACAAACAAGTCCTGGCTTCCTTACCAGTAAAGTAGGGGTGATACTAGCTCCCAACAACCTCATAAGCATGTTCTAAGGATCAAGTGAGAAAACATGGGCGCCCATTTTAAGACAACTGCTGTAGGTGATGCATTTGTACGTGGGCTTTAAAACGAAGCATAGCAAAACTACAGCAGAGAAGAGGCATCCTGACCCCTAGGAGCAAAGAAACCCTGTGACTTCTGAGCGACCGAACTGAACTGAACTGACCAGAGAGGTGAGGACATGGCGCTTTGCTTTATCCTAGTTAAATTACCATATTCTAATTAAGAAACAGAACCTGAGGTTTGTAAAACTTCTGCTGCTAGGAGCCAGAGCCAGGAAGAGCACAATATTGTGAACAGAGATTATGATTAATCAAAGACCATGCCAGGCCCTGGGCTGTTGGACTATGTGAGGTCTGGAAGGTCAAGAAGCAGAGACCCCAGGCCAGAGAATGTGGATGGTTGGTGGGAGCTAGTGATGGGGGCAGAATTTTTTCCCTAAACCATTTGCTAACTAACTCAGACCACCCAGACACCATCCATTTCTAATAGGCTCCATAAACTCTCCCCACTGCTCTTGGTGTCTCCCTGTCTGTCCAGTCTATAAATAAATTTATTTAAACAACAATAATAATGGATACTAAGAGTTAGGCAAGAGAGTAAAATATGTAATTAACAAATAATAATAAATAATAATGATTTCTTCCTATAGGCCTGATACCAAGTTTAACACTTTGTTTCTATTATCTTATTGAATCTTAACAATTGTGTGTTTTCTAGGCAAAGAATTTGAAGTTTTGAGGGGTTAAATAACTTGTCTAACATTATCCCCTTTACCAGTAAGAGGAAGAACCTGAGACTTGAACCCAAGTCTGTCTGGTGCCAAAATTAAGCACATTAGTCCAGAGTGCCTTTGATATCTTGAGGGCCAGGAAGAGTACTGGGCATAATCCTGTCATTTACGTAAATAATCAAGTTGATGGAAAAAGAAATGTCACTAGGATGACCTGGAGAATTTAAGGTCACTTAAAGAACAGGATTGAGTAACCTAAATCCATTGAGGATTTTGCTGGGGAAAACATGTAAACAAATTTAGGAACATCCACTGGGTGCTTGGCCAGTGGCTGTAAATAGGATTCCCCAAGGACTAATTTCCATGTAACAGCTCTTGATATAAAGACTTGAGTGAACAGTTATAATAATAGGTAGGTTAATCTGCCCCATTATTTACATTTGGTGAACTATAGGGCAGAAACAATAAACATTTTGCCAAAGCAGAGTAGATTCTGAGACGGCATCTCTGCTTTAATTATTACTGGAGAAAAGCACTTGTTTCATCTGCGACTCTGGGTTTATTGCAGAGGAAGCAGAATATAAAGCTCCCACAGGGACAGAGTGACTGGACCAGTCTTGTCACTTCTTTTTCAAGGCTTGCAGAAAGGTTTATAGGTGTCATGGCAATGAAAACCATCAATCAACTGCCGGCTTCCACAAGCTTCAGAGTCAAACTGGGGTTTGAAGATGGTTTCCCCTGCATCACCAAAGGCAAATTATTAGAACTAGAAGTTTCCAGAACTCCATTCTTTTCCCCCCTCATCTGCAAGCCTTTTGGTAAAGCATTTATTCAAGAGACTCAAAACATGGTCCAGTTAAGCCTTCTCTTTTTGTTTCCTGGTGAAAAGCATACTGGCTAAATTTAGAGGCTGGGTACGGGCCCTTTGGAGAAGGATATGGCAACTCACTCCATTGTTCTTGCCTGGAGAATCTCAGGGACATGGGAGCCTGGTGGGCTGCCATCCTTGAGGTCGCACAGAGTCGTACACGACTGAAGCAATTTAGCAGCAGCAGCATGGGCCCTTTAGGGCTTCCTGGTGACTCAGTGATAAGGAATCTGCCTGCCATGGAAGGAGACACAAGAGACGTGGGTTTGATCTCTAGGTTGAGAAGATCCCCTGGAAGAGGAAATGGCAACCCACTCCAGTATTCTTGCCTAGAGAATGCCACGGACAGAGGAGTCTGGCTGGCTACCGTCCATGGGGTCGCAAGGAGCTGGACATGACTTAGCAACTAAACAACAACAGTGGGCCCTTAAAATGCTTGACAATCAGGCTGTTTTTGCTTTCTTTTCCTATTTGTTTCCTTTCTAACAATATCCAGGAGACAACTTCAGTGATATGATGGAAGCATCAGAGACTTACAGGAGAGACTGGATTCAAATCTGATCTCCCCATACAAGCTCTGAGATCCTGGCAAGATC
The DNA here is from genome assembly GCA_006410615.1 of Neotragus moschatus. Classification (NCBI taxonomy): domain Eukaryota; kingdom Metazoa; phylum Chordata; class Mammalia; order Artiodactyla; family Bovidae; genus Neotragus; species Neotragus moschatus. Next base: position 2,696,837 of record SJYA01002274.1, on the reverse strand, counting down.
ATTTTCTTTCTCTGAGCATCCCTGAAAATCCGTAAAGTGTACATTTGCTGAGATGTCAGAACAAACTGTATGTAAGGTGTTTCTCTGGTAGTCTTTGCTCAAAGTTAATATAGAGTCTAAATACCATTTTAATGTGAAATATAAGATATATACAGAAAAATATATATTCAACAGTGAACAGCAAAGAAAAAAAATGTAGAGGGCAGTGATGTGTCACAAAAGAATACCTGTGAAATCAATTTCCAGGTGAAGGTTTAGGTCAAAGGTCAGCAAACTTTCTGTTTTTAAGAGCCAGAGAGTAAATACTTAACTGATTCGGTCCCTTTAGTAAGTATTTAACCCTGTCATAGTGTTGTGAGAGCATCCATGGACCATAGCACACAAGCAGGCCTGACTTTGTCCCAATAAAACTTTATTTACAAAAAGAAGCACCAGACAGGACTTCTCTTTGCGACCATGCAGAGGTCCGATGGTTATGATTTCACCTTCCAATGCAAGGGGTGTAGGTTCGATCCCTGGTCAGAGAGCTAAGATCCCACATGCCTCCGGCTGAAAAACCAAAATGTAAAACAGAAACAATATTGCAAAATGGTCCACATCAAAAAAAAATTTTTTTAAGTAAGCACCAGACTCGGGTGCTGACCTCTGATTTAGATGATTATCAGCATTTCAGAAGCCACATCATGCTTTCACCTCGATAGAGGCAACATTGCCTTGATTTTAGAGCAATAAGTTCCCCACTTTATAATTTTACTACCTAAGCATACTTCCCTAAACACTAGCATTTTGCCTGTTTTTTTTTTTTTCAGTGCCATTCTCCCAAATCATCCCACCCTCTGCCTTTCCCTCAAAGTCCAAAAGTCCATTCTATACATCTGTGTCTCTTTTGCTGTCTCACATACAGGGTTATCATTACCGTGTTTCTAAATTCCATATATATGTGTTAGTATACTGTATTGGTACTTTTCTTTCTGGCTTACTTCACTCTGTATAATTGGCTCCAGTTTCATCCATCTCATTAGAACTGATTCAAAGGTATTCTTTTTAATGGCTGAGTAATACTCCATTGTGTATATGTACCACAGCTTTCTTATCCATTCATCTGCTGATGACTCTAGGTTGTTTCCACGTCCTGGCTATTATAAACAGTGTTGCAATGTACATTGGGGTACATGTGTCTCTTTCAATTCTGGTTTCCTCGGTATGTATGCCCAGCAGTGGGATTGTTGGGTCATATGACAGTTCTATTTGCAATTTTTTAAGGAATCTCCACACTGTTTTCCATAGTGGCTGTACTAGTTTGCATTCCCACCAACAGTGTAAGAGGGTTCCCTTGTCTCCACACCCTCTCCAGCATTTATTGCTTGCAGACTTTTGGATTGCAGCCATTGCCTTGATTTTAGAGCAATAAGTTCCCTACTTTATAATTTTTCTACCTAAGCATACATCCCTAAACACTAGCATTTTGCCTGGTTTTTGAACTTAATATAAATGAAATTATACACTAACTGGTCTTCCCAGGTGGTGCAGTGGTAAAGAATCTGCCTGCCAATGCTGGAGACACCAGAGATGCGAGTATAATCCCTGGGTCTGGAAGATCTCCTGGAGGAGGAAATGGCAACCCACTCCATTATTCATGGACACAGAAGCCTGGCGGGTTACAGTCCATAGGGTTGCAAAGAGTCCAACGTGACTGAGCTTGCACACACACATTAATTACTCCTTTGAGTTAAGCTTTTCCACCAAATACTGTTGACATATCACTCTAGATAATTTAACTTTGCTGTCCATATACATTTAGACTGTTCCTTCTTGGGGACCATGGTGAATAATGGAGCTATGAATATCCTTATACAAACCTCTTGGTCTTCCTGTGCACAAACTTCTGTTGGGTATAAATCTAGGAGAGAAATTTTGTGATCATATGGTATGTGAATATTCAGTTTTGAAATATAACAGGTTCAATTGTTCCACATATACTCCAGCATTTAGTATCACTAGACTTTGAAAATGTATCCATTCTGGTTGAGTGTGGAGTATCTCATGGTTTTAATTTACATTCTCTGGTTAGTAACAGGTCTATGTGTTTGTTTGCCATTTAATATCTTCATTTGTGAAGTGCCTATCAAGTCTTCTGCCTATTTTTCTACTTTGCTGATTGTCTTTTCCTTACTGGTTTGTAGAAGTTCTTTTGACATTCCTGATATCAGCTGTTTGTCTATTTTATATATAGCAAATATTTTATCCCACTCTTGGCTGAATTTTCACTTTTTTAATGATGTTATGCGATGAACAGACAAGTTCTTAATATTAACATAGTAAACCTCAGTATAGTTTTTCTTTACAGTTAGCTCTTTTTTAATATCCTGTCTGAGAAATCTCTCTGTACATCAAAGTTACGAAAAACTTCCTTTCGCTAAGTTGCATTTTTTTTTTCCAGAATACTGCCCAGCCTATCTAAACCCAGGCTATCTAATTAACACCATGCCATTAATATCATCTTTTGAACTGTGGTGTTGGAGAAGACTCTTGAAAGTCCCTTGGACTGCAAGGAGATCAAACCAGTCAATCATGAAAAAAAAAATCAGTCCTGAATATTCATTAGAAGGACTGATGCTAAAGCTGAAGCTCCAATACTTTGGCCACCTGATGCAAAGAACTGTTCATTTGAAAAGACCCTGATGCTGGGAAAGATTGAAGGCAGGAGGAGAAGGGGACAACAGAAGATGAGATGGTTTCATAACCTCACTGACTCGATGGACATGAGTTTGAGCAAGCTCCGGGAATTGGCAATGGACAGGGAAGCCTGACTTGTTGCAGTCCATGGGGTCTCAAAGAGTCAGACACGACTGAGGGACTGAACTGAATATCATCTTGTTTTTAGCATCAGCAGACTCTCTAGCTGTGCTGCCTTTTCATCCCTAACACTGGATAGATACCTTCTCGCTTTTCCTTTTTATATACTCAGTAGAGGTGTATCAAGGACATTACTCTTTCAAAAGACCAACTTGAGCTTTTGTTGATCCTCTTCACTGTTTTGTTTCATTAATTTCTGCTTATATTTATTACTAATTTACTCTTTCTTTGCTATGGATGTGTTGCTTTTTCTAACTTTTTGACAAAGATATTTGATCCATTACTTTGTGAAAATCACTCAGTCGTGTGTGACTCTTTGCAACCCTGTGGACTGTACAGTCCACGGAATTCTCCAGGCCAGAATACTGGAGTGGGCAGCCTTATCCCTTCTCCAGGGGATCTTCCCAACCCAGGAATTGAACCAGGGCCTCTTGCACTGCAGGCGGATTCTTTACCAACTGAGCTATCAGGGAAGCCCTCATTACTTTGTACTATCATAACATAAAGATAGTTTCCTCTTACTTACCTACCTACACACAAATATTTTGATACTTTTATTATCATTCAATTAAAATTTTTTCTAATGTCCTTTGTGACTTCTTCTTTGACTCAGAAGCTATTTTAAAGTGTATTTCTAAATTCTAAAGTTGTACAAAATTCATCATTATGCCTTTAGTATTGATTTCAAGTCTAATCGTATTATGGAAAAAGAACACACACTGTGTGATTTCAGTTTTTTGAAATTTGTTGGGACTTGTTTTATGACTGAACATAAGGTCCATTAGAATAAAGTGTTCCATGTATAACTTGGAATATGTATAGCATTAATTTGTTAAGTGGAATAGTTTTTAAAAGTTTATGAGGCTTTTCTGCTAATCATGCTGTTCGAATGTCTATATCCTTACCTTATTTTATTTATTTATTTTTTTTGCCTACCAAATATTGACATTCATGTGTTAAAATCTTGAAGTACAAGTGTAGATTTTCCTGTTTCTCTTCACAGTTCTGTCAAGTTTTATGCATTTTATAAGCATGTTATTAAGAGCCGTTAACATTTTTAAATGTAATATCTGAAAATTGAATCGTGTTATATCATTCTCAAATGTCCATCTTTATCTCTGGTAATGTTTTTTGTCTTAAGGTCTATTCTATTTTGTCTAATATTAATATAACTATGTCTGTGGGGTTGAGGGATTTTGCTTTCAGGTTTTGTTTGTTGTTGTTGTTAGTGTTTAGAAGAAAAAAATCTTTTTCTATTCTTTTACTTCCAAACTTTCTGTGTTTTAGTATTTTTCTCTGTGCCAAGATTTCAGTATTGTTTAATGACCTGACTTCTGTTGTGTCCAATCTACTATTAAGCCCATGCATTGAGATCTAAATTTCAGATATTGCAATTCTTAGTCCAAAACATCCTGTCTAGACTTTCCTCTAAATCTATGGGGAGACATTTGTGGACATCTAAATGTTCTGTCCTAAAAAAAAATACCTCTTTAATGCAGAGTTCCAAGAAATAACAAGGAGAGATAAGAAAGTGTTCCTCAGTGATCAATGCAAAGAAATAGAGGGAAACAACAGAATGGGAAAGACTAGAGATGCTTTCAAGAAAATTAGAGATACCAAGGGAACATTTCACGCAAAGATGGGCACAATAAATGACAAAAATGGTATGGACCTAACAGAAGCAGAATATATAAGAAGAGGTGGCAAGAATACACAGAAAAACTATACAAAAAATATCTTCATGACCCAGATAACAATGATGGTATGATCACTCACCTAAAGCCAGACATCCTAGAATGGGAAGTCAAGGGGGCCTTAGGAAGCATCACTATGAACAAACATAGTAGAGGTAATGGAATTCCAGTTGAGCAATTTCAAATCCTGGAAGATGGTGCTGTTAAAGTGCTGCGCTCAATGTACCAGCAAATTTGGAAAGTNGTTCAGTCACTCAGTTGGGTCTGACTCTTTGCGACCCCATGAATCACAACACGCCAGGCCTCCCTGTCCATCACCAACTCCCAGAGCTCACTCAAACTCATGTCCATCGAGTCAGTGATGCCATCCAGCCATCTCATCCTCTGTCATCCCCTTCTCCTCCTGCCCCCAAACCCTCCCAGCATCAGAGTCTTTTCCAATGAGTCAACCCTTCACATGAGGTGGCCAAAGTACTGGAGCTTCAGCTTTAGCATCAATCCTTCCAAAGAAATCCCAGGGCTGATCTCCTTCAAAATGGACTGGTTGGATCTCCTTGCAGTCTAAGGGACTCTCAAGAGTCTTCTCCAACACCACAGTTCAAAAGCATCAAGTCTTAGGCACTCAGCCTTCTTCACAGCCCAACTCTCACATCCATACATGACCACGGGAAAAACCATAGCCTTGACTAGATGGACCTTAGTCGGCAAAGTAACATCTCTGCTTTTGAATATGCTACCTAAGTTGGTCATAACTTTTCTTCCAAGGAGTAAGCGTCTTTTAATTTCATGGCTGCAATCACCATCTGCAGTGATTTTGGAGCCCCAGAAAATAAAGCCTGACACTGTTTCCACTGTTTCCCCATCTATTTCCCATGAAGTGATGGGACTGGATGCCATGATCTTTGTTTTCTGAATGTTGAGCTTTAAGCCAACTTTTTCCTAAGGAAGGGAAGAAAATGAAGTCAGAGCATTTCCTGGGTTTCTTCTTGCAGAGTCACCATGCTGGTTGCCTCTTGACACCAAAGTCCACCACTCCCATCAGTCAGGCCCTTCTCTTCAGGTTCCAGTAACTGATACAGTTTTGATGACGGCTCCCCATGGCTAAGTTCAAGGGTATGCACTGTTACTGCTTCTCCACATAACATACCTTTGAAAATGGTTCTTCCATTAAATTCTCATTAAATTGTCCAATTTTTGAGCATGGCGCCAGTTTTCTACCAGGACCCCCCAACTGATACACACTCAGACAAAGCTATCTTACTTTCATAAAGCTGAAAGGAAACAAATGGGGGAAGAAATATAGGTAAATTTAAAGAAAAAGAAGTCAGGATTTGTCATCCACAGAAAATGTTGAATTCAAAGAAAGAACATTAAATGAGATTGGAAAGATCATAGTATAATGGTAGAGAGTAAGAGCCACATTAAAGTAAAATTGTCTTGAATCTATATGTGGAAAATATATGAAGCCAAAAGTTGCTAGAAATGCAAAGTGAAAGAGGCCAAACGGACATTTTAATACCTAATGGTCTTTAAACCTCAAGTTAAACATTAGTGGGAAAACTGGTGAAATATGAAAAAATCTGTAAGTTAAGCAATTTAATTGTACTAATATTAATTTCTTGGCTTTTACAATGTACAGCAGTTATGTTGACTAATATTAAGGATGATTTGTGAAAGGTGAATGCAACCCATCTGTACTATATTTGCAAACTTTCCTGTAAATCTAAAATATTTCAAAATAGAAAGCTTAGAAGAACATCAACTTAATAAAGGGTAAGGATATAGAAAGTCTGAATGACATAATTAAGAGTTTCAACTCAAAAACAGAAACTACTCTCTATTCTCACATGCCATAATATGCAAAAGTTCTCTATATATTAGACCAAAGAACCCTCAAAAATTCTAAAAAGTAAAACACTCAACCATATTATTATCCATAATTCAAAATTAAAGTAGAAACAAAACAAAATCTCTGACCATTTTAAAACTTTTCCCAATACTGTAAACAACTCCTAAGATTAAGAAGAAATCAAGGAAATTTCCTATCAGTCCAGTGGTTAGGACATGGCACTTCAATTGTCAGGGTCTGGGCTCCATACCTGCTTGGGGAACTAAGATATGGACAATTGGCGCAGCATGGTCAAAAATAAAAAGAAATCAAAACCACAATTGCAGAAAGTAGTAGTTATTGCTGGTTGCATTTCCTGTAATTATTTTTCTTCCTTCCTTATTTTGAACCTTCCCTTGCTTCTTTTCATATATCCCCTCTTCTCTCTAGGACATCATCTGCTTCAGATGAGGTAGGCTCTTGATTGGCTTCAATCAAATCAGTGGTCTCATCCCACTGTCAGTGATTTTAAGAACAGACACATAAAGTAATCCTAGCAAACAAACTTGAAAGAGGAGTCTGATGAATGACTTCTGGGAAAGGCTTTGTTGTTGTTTAATCACCAAGTCGTGTCTGACTCTTTGCGACCCCATGGACTGTAACCCGCCAGGCTCCTCTCATGGGGTTTCCCAGGCAAGAATACTGGAGTGGGTTGCCATTTTCCCCTTCAGGGAACCTTCCTAACTCAAGGATCAAACCCATGTCTCCTGCATTGGCAGGTGTATTCTTCACCACTGAGCCACCGAGGAAGCCCCCTGGGAAAGGCTTACTTCTTTGCTAAAAAGAAAGTCTTTTTTTCTGCATCTGGAAGTTGTCAAGGGCATGTGACATGCAAAGCTGCACCATGAAAATAGCTAGCCTACAGGTATCACTGAACTTCTGAATAAACTAGCTCTGAAATATTCCTGCTTCCAACTCCTTGTTATGGGAAATAACTCCTTGTGGCATTTGAATCAAGATTTCCTGTTATTTGGTGCTGAAGGAACCCTAACTAATACATATAATCTCTAGGAAATCATGAAAATGAAAACATTATATACTAACGTCTATAAGGTACAGTCAAAACATTATTCGGAGGAAAAATCCTCACTTTGATCTTTTTCATTTCCAATCTACACACTCTGCCTCTAACAGATTAAGTATGCAGATCAAGAAGTCAGAAAAAAGAAAGGCAATACAATGTCAAAGAAGGTGGGAGAAAATAATTTTTAAAGATATTTCGTGTTTTTTCTATTGCCAAGCAAATGCTTCATCTAAGTCAAAAACATCCTTTGAGCTAAAGCATTTCCTCCTGTTCAGCTTGTCTTTGGCCTCAGCTACAGCTTTTGTCTCTCTTCTACTCCCAAGGTAGGGAGGGTAAATGGTAAGTCAAGCCCTTGCCCCAGCTGTTCTGGTAAGGCAAGCATGTACCAGGCCCCTATACACCGTGTTCATCAAACCATTCTACTTATCCCCAGATAATCAGAAGCTGATTATACTTTTAAAGTTAGTAATATATGAGAAAGGAAGATTCCAACTCAAATATTGTAGGAAAAAGAGCATTAAAAAGCACAGAACGTTTAGAACCCAGTAAAAATCCACACCAAGCCAGAACAAACATATTCCCCTAGCCTCTCCTGTAAGAGTGCCTATTAGTTCCTTATGAGGAACCAGTGGATGTTTTCATCAGAACACTTCCTAGGTCATGTATTCCTAGGCTACATATATTTATGTTGAGGTCAAGTAAAATACATTCCTGAATATGAGTTCAGAAATTCTCCAGTTCTTTTTGTTAATCTTTTCAAACCTTACATTGACATGCCATCTAGTTAAAGGCATATGTTTGGACTCAGAAGACCTAATCTGACTAAATCAATGTCCTTGGGCCTCCAAAATCACTGCAGATGGTGATTACAGCCATGAAATTAAGACACTTACCCCTTGGAAGGAAAGTTATGACAAACCTAGATAACATATTGAAAAGCAGACATGACTTTGCAAACAAAGGTCCGTCTAGTCAAGGCTATGGTTTTACCTGTGGTCATGTATGGATGTGAGAGTTGGACTATGAAGAAAGCTGAGCGCCAAAGAATTGATGCTTTTGAACTGTGGTGGTGGAGAAGACTCTTGAGAGTCCCTTGGACTGCAAGGAGATCCAACCAATCCATTCTGAAGGAGATCAACCCTGGGTGTTCTTTGGAAGGACTGATGCTAAAGCTGAAACTCCAATACTTTGGCCACATGATGTGAAGACTTGACTCACTGGAAAAGACTCTGATGCTGGGAGGGATTGGGGGCAGGAGGAGAAGGGGTCGACAGAGGATGAGATGGCTGGATGGCATCACCGACTCAATGGACGTGAGTCTGAGTGACCTCCAGGAGTTGGTGATGGACAGGGAAGCCTGGCGTGCTGCAATTCATGGGGTCACAAGAGTCGGACACGACTGAGCGACTGAACTGAACTGAACTGAATCTCAAAATGGGCAAAAACAAATAAGTTCCCCTACCTTTTCATAATTATCATCATCATTGTCATCTTCATCACCAAAAGGACCACCACAACAATAATAGCAGATAACTTCTACTGAGTATTTGCCATATGGCAGAATCTATACTAAGCACTCTGTATACATCATGTCTAATCCAAGCAAACGAGGAAATAAAAAGTGGCATTCAAACCCAAGCCTGTTTGACTCCGTATATAGCCACAGCACCAAACTAACCACATGTGGCTCTTCTTTTAACTATCTGAATCTTCTACTAAAGTGCTGAATGTTCTCATTTCACAGTGGTTTCCACATTTCATCTTTGCAACAAACCAGTGAAGCAAGAGTGATCACCACCATCTTACAGATGAGGCTCAAAACAAGTGAGTAATATTCTCAGATCATGCACTGAGTAAGTGGTAGAGCCAGACTGTGAGCTTCCTTCCTTCTCCTCCAAAGCCCAGACTTTCCCATACAGAGTCTCCTCACATTAGCATTGCTCTCCTGACAACCAGGGGCGCGAAGAAGACCAGAAATTGCCCCTGGATTCAACATGGAACTTTTCTCTCCATTTCTCTTTTTCTCAGCCCTGGAAAACAGAACAGTTTTGTACCCTCCAGGATTCATTACCACTTTCATTATCTTCAGGGGTGTGTGTTTGGTTGGTTTTTTTTTTTTTTTTCAGTCTTAAAGATTTTTTTTCTTTACCGTTTTCTTATCAAGCATTGTAGACCACCTATAATTATGCCACTCAGGGTGATAGCCACTTCAGATGTTCTCCACACATTACCACACAACTTAGGGAATTATCAGTGAGTCCCAAGGAAAACACAAATTTCAGCCAAAGTGATTGTTTGGATTGGGGAACTTTCCAGAAATGAGATCAGCTCTTTTCCAGAAGTTCTCCAGTCCTTTTTGAAAGGTAACCAGAGCAAAGCGGTAAATTTCCTCCTTCCAATCAAATATTGGAAAGCAGACTCTTACCCCAGTCTCTTTCCTCAATTGAAACAGAGCTAACCAGAACCAAGTGATCAAGAAGTCAGTCCTGTGCCCTATAACAGAGAGAGATGCTGAACATGTAAATTGTTACTCAAAGAAAGTTAACCCCTCAGGACAAAAATACACATTTCTAAAATGCATGCTATCATTGTAACATGTATATCATAAGTGAAACGAATCACCGGTCTAGGTTCGATGCAGGATGCAGGATGCTTGGGACTGATACACGGGGACGATCTAGGGAGATGGTGTGAGGTGGGGGGGGGGGGG
>SJYA01002274.1:2620374-2685146 GCA_006410615.1 Neotragus moschatus | reverse complement strand
TTTTTTTTTTTTTTTTTCAGTCTTAAAGATTTTTTTTCTTTACCGTTTTCTTATCAAGCATTGTAGACCACCTATAATTATGCCACTCAGGGTGATAGCCACTTCAGATGTTCTCCACACATTACCACACAACTTAGGGAATTATCAGTGAGTCCCAAGGAAAACACAAATTTCAGCCAAAGTGATTGTTTGGATTGGGGAACTTTCCAGAAATGAGATCAGCTCTTTTCCAGAAGTTCTCCAGTCCTTTTTGAAAGGTAACCAGAGCAAAGCGGTAAATTTCCTCCTTCCAATCAAATATTGGAAAGCAGACTCTTACCCCAGTCTCTTTCCTCAATTGAAACAGAGCTAACCAGAACCAAGTGATCAAGAAGTCAGTCCTGTGCCCTATAACAGAGAGAGATGCTGAACATGTAAATTGTTACTCAAAGAAAGTTAACCCCTCAGGACAAAAATACACATTTCTAAAATGCATGCTATCATTGTAACATGTATATCATAAGTGAAACGAATCACCGGTCTAGGTTCGATGCAGGATGCAGGATGCTTGGGACTGATACACGGGGACGATCTAGGGAGATGGTGTGAGGTGGGGGGGGGGGGTCGGGATTGGGAGCTCATACACACTCGTGGCTGATTCATGTCAATGTATGGCAAAACGAATAGTATTGTAAAGCAAAACAAACTAAAAAATAAAGAATAAAATGCATGCTATCAGCAACTCTTACAAATACTTTCTGAAGCCCCCTAAGGTAGGAGGAGGGTTTCTTGCCTTCCTGCGCTTCTCCTGAGTATCATGAGATCTTTCCCACTGAAGTATCAAAACACCCACTCCTCCCTTTCTGTGTGTGCATAGATGCATGCGTGCTAAGTCGCTTCAGTCAAGTCTGACTCTTTACAACACTAGGGACTCCGTTCCTAGGAGCCCACCAGGCTCCTCCGTCCATTGGATTCTCCAGGCAAGAATACTGGAGTGGTAGCCATTCCGTTCTCCAGGTGATCCTTCTGACCCAAGGATCAAACCCACGGTGTGTCTCTTATGTCTCCTGGTGGGCAGGTTCTTCACCACTAGTGCCACCTTGCTAAGCATTGGGTAACTCTCACAGACAATCTTAGATTATATCTGGCTGTATATATATATTAGCCTGTGAGTTTCCGGGACTAAAGAATTGGGACATGGTGGTCATTCAGCTTCTCATTGGTAAGCACTTCCCTCCTTTCTTCTTCAGGAAACAGAAAAATCTCAGTTTAAATCCCAAAACTATGGTCTAACTTTGCACAATCAATTAAGCCCACATGAAAATGTTGGGAAAACTCTGGCGGTTCTGCTTCTGGCAAAGGCAGCATAAGTTATTTTGGCCCAAGTTTCTCTCTAAAAACAATTAAACAATCAAAATATCTCAAAAATCTGTTTGAACATGTAGAAAATGATTAAGATTATTTCTAAAAAGTTAGAATATGGCAAAAATAAAATAGAAAAACAAAAGAATTTAGCCTAGCATTTGGGCTTTTCCTAGATGGCTCTAGTGGTAAAGAATCTGTCTGCCGATGGAGGAGACGCAAGAAACTCAAGTTCGATCCCTGGGTCAGGAAGATCCCCTAGAGTAGGAAATGGCATTCCACTGCAGTATTCTCACCTGGAAAATTCCCTGGGAGGAGGAGCCCGGCAGGCTACAGTCCATAAGGCTGCAAAGAGTCAGACATGACTGGGCAACTGAACACAAAAAAACAGCAGAAACAAAGGACAAATCCAAAAGCAAAAGCAGTGATTGAGAGAGAGGCTGAGAAACAGAAAAGTTTGCAGAAAACACAAGAGGTGGAGTCACAAAAAATGGAGTTTGTGATCTTCCAAGAAGGAAGGTGGTTTTAGTTCTGCAATTTCCGTTTAATCCTTTATGAGAGTATCTAGTTCTCTGTCAACTTTTTCCTATCTTGATATTTACTCTTAAAGATTTTAATATAATCATTTTGAAACCTGTGTAGGATAAAGCTAATGTCAGGATTTTTAGTGAATGTGTCTTTTTGTCTTTTCTTTTGTCTTCTATTTTTTCACAAATCTTGTCTTCTTGCATGCCTTATTATTTTTTACTGTGTGCTGTACAACGTGTGTAATAAATTGCAGAGATCATTTGTGGCTCTTGTATTTTACTCCAGAGAGGATTTACTTTTGCTTCTGGAAGGTCACCTTAATTACAACTAGATATTAGATCATTCAAAGTTGAGCTTCACCTTATGAGGCCTCATCTATTTCTGGTTGACACTTTCTTCCAAAGAGGGAAGTATTCTGGTATATCCCAGAGGGTTTTGGTTGGTACCCTAAATAGAAAACTATAGAACGGATGAAAGTAAAAGGATGAAAGAAGATATACCATGAAAACACTAATCAAACTCTGGGATAGCTATACCTAAATAGACATTAAAACCAAAGAGCATTCCAAACATTTTGCAAAAAGCCTTTAGATCAGCTGAAAGCTCCACTTGTCATTTTACAGCTTCCTTCTCTTAACTTATTAGATCTCAGGGGGCTTTTTCTCACATTCCATTGGAATCTTGACTGTTTGTTTCAAAAACCAGTTTGCTGTCATCAGTTTCTGGCACTCTTAATGGGTCTCTATCTCATTAAACACTTTAAATAGTTCTTGAATTTAAAAAAAAAAATCAAATCTCTGTTTACTAGAGATACAACAGAGATTTCATAACGATAAAAGAATAGGAAGCTACTAGAATTCTATATGTGTATGCATCAAATACCCTGCCCAGGTAGTGCAGTGGTCAAGAACCCTCCTGCCAGTGCAAGAAACGTGGGTTCAATCTATGGGTCAGGAAGACCTTCTGATGTAGGAAACAGCAACCCACTCCAGTACTCTTGCCTGAAAAATTCCATGGACAGAGGAGCCTGGCAGGCTACAGTCCATGGGGTCACAAAAAGTTGCCCATGACTGAGTGAGCTCGCAAGTATGCATCAATTAATAGAGCCACTAAATGTATTAAGCAAAGCAGGCCCAGCTTATCAATGATCAGAGAGGGGTTAATGGACTAACTATATCTGTATAACTAGCCTCATACCACCAGCACCTAAGAAAATGCCTGGCACATGTTAGGTGCACAGCAAATGACTTAAAAGCCAATATTACAACCAGAATGCCTAATATTTCTGCTGCTGCTGCTGCTAAGTCACTTCAGTAGTGTCCAACTCTGTGCGGTCCCATAGACAGCAGCCCACCAGGCTCCTCCATCTGTGGGATTTTCCAGGCAAGAGTACTAGAGTGGGGTGCCATTGCCCTCTCTGCCTAATATTTCTACTTGTTCCCATTCCTGTAGAAATCCTAATAAACACATTGCTGCTGCTAAGTCGCTTTAGTCGTGTCCGACTCTGTGCCACCCCAGAGATGGCTGCCCACCAGGTTCCCCCATCCCTGGGATTCTCCAGGCAAGAACACTGGAGCAGGTTGCCATTTCCATCTTCAATGTATGAAAGTGAAAAGTGAAAGTGAAGTTGCTCAGTCGTGTCCAACTCCTAGTGATCACATTGACTGCAGCCTCCCAGGCTCCTCCATCCATGGGATTTTCCAGGCAAGAGTACTGGAGTGGGATGCCATCACCTTCTCTGAATAAACACATTACTAGTGCTTAAAACATATACAAACATACACACACAATTTGATGAAAAGACCAGTCTTTCCCCCATCCATTGACCATAGATGTCACAGTTTATTTCTGGATTCTCAGTTCTATTCCACTGAGCCCTACAGTTATCTTTATCCCAATACCACACTGTCTGTAGCTTTATGGTAAGTTATTAAATTGAGAAGTGTAAGTCCTCTGTGTGCGTGTGTGCTAAGTCACTTAAGCCATGTCTGACTCTTTGCAACTCCGTGTACTGTAGCCCACCAGGCTCCTCTGTGCATGGGATCCTCCAGGCAAGAATACTGGAGTGGATGGTTCATGCCCTCCTGCAGGGGTCCAGCCTCCGCGGGGGTCCAGGGGGTTGACGGGATGAACGGCGTGGCGAATTGACAAGAACGGAGACTGGCCTCTTTAGGACACAGCCGATTTTATTGAATCCACTTGAACTGAACGGAGACTGGCCTCTTTAGGACACAGCCGAATCTACTGAACTGAACGGAGACTGGCCTCTTGGGACACAGCCAATTTTATTTTATTTTTTTTCCCCAAAACTCTTTTCTAGACTCTATATACCTTTTTTAATATCAATTATTAACGATAGACCATCATTTTTCCTTCTTTCTTGTGACTAGGTAACAATCTGTTTTCTTTCTATTTCTCTGACTCTTTGGGGAAAATTTCAACAAAGTCAGTTTGGATACAAAATCTTCTTGCCCTTTTGGGCTGGAACAATAATCAGTTTAAGTGTTCTGTTTTCTTCTACACTCCTTAGGCGGCCTTTCCATTCTTCTGGTCTTGCTGCTGCCCCTCTTGTTTTTTCTCTCAGATCAAATATCAGGTGATTTATTTACAGGTTTCAGCAGGTGTCCAAGCGGTAACCATAGTTTCCTTCCTACATTCTACTTTTACATACAATAGCAGTTTCAGTGATTTTTTTACATTAATTCTCATGGTAGCAGAACAATCATGTTTTGCACAGACAGTTAATTATTAANTGGAGAAGACTCTTGAGAGTCCTTTGGTCTGCAAGGAGATTCAACCAGTCCATTCTAAAGGAGATCAGTCGTGGGTGTTCATTGGAAAGACTGATGCTAAAGCTGAAACTCCAGTACTTTGGCCACCTCATGTGAAGAGCTGACTCATTGGTAAAGACTCTGATGCTGGAATGGATTGGGGGCAGGAGGAGAAGGGGATGACAGAGGATGAAATGGCTGGCTGAATGACTGAACTGAACTGAACTGAACTGAGAGCAGCTGGGTTTGGAATCTGGCTCTGGGAGTTACTGTGTGTCTTTACACAAATTACAACCTTTCTAGGTTCCAATTTCCTCATCATTTAGTGGAAGCAATCAGGCTATTGACTGTTTACAAGTATGGGGGAGGACTAAATGAGGTAATAAATGAAAAATAGTTGGTTAGTGCCTAGCACATAGCAAGTCCTAAATCAGTGTTAGCCATTATTGTTGTTACTTTGTTATTACCACCATGCTCCTGCTGCTGCTAAGTTGCTTCAGTCGTGTCCGACTCTGTGTNGACTGTTTACAAGTATGGGGGAGGACTAAATGAGGTAATAAATGAAAAATAGTTGGTTAGTGCCTAGCACATAGCAAGTCCTAAATCAGTGTTAGCCATTATTGTTGTTACTTTGTTATTACCACCATGCTCCTGCTGCTGCTAAGTTGCTTCAGTCGTGTCCGACTCTGTGTGACCCCATAGATGGCAGCCCACCAGGCACCCCCATCCCTGGGATTCTCCAGGCAAGAACACTGGAGTGGGTTGTCATTTCCTTCTCCAATGCATGAAAGTGAAAAAGAAAGGGAAGTTGCTCAGTCGTGTCCGACTCTTCTCGACCCCATGGACTGCAGCCTACCAGGCTCCTCTGTCCGTGGGATTTTCCAGGCAAGAGTACTGGAGTGGGGTGCCATTGCCATATTACCACCATGACCCCTGAAGAAAACTGGTTCTTCAAAATAACTCTCATAGTTTCTATTACTCTTTAAAAGAGAGTAACCAGAATTTCCTGAGGAAATTCTTAGGTGGAAAATTTTAGAAGCTGAATTAATATTTTCTATTTCTAACTTTGTTTATCCAGAGGATAAATAATAAGTTTAAATGAAGTGTGGGCTGTGGAGCTATTTACCGTGCTCTGCTTATATAGCTTTCTGCCAGTCAAACCAGGAAAGCAGAGCTTTTTGTTGGATGTTCTTATGTAAAAATCAACTATTTTGTGATGAATAAAGCCATTTCCAATTCTTCCTCCTTTGGAAAATGCTTCAAGCCCATCTTATCCCATAAAATCAGCAGAATATCTGTGCTATCATCTTTGCAACTTCCCCGTATCTTCAAGCTGTTCTCCTGTGATTTTCTCTTGTATCCGTGGGTCCACTATTTCTTATTCTCAATAGATGTGGGAAAGAACACAGAAACAGAAGTTGTTGCCTCTCAAACTTTGCTTTTTAATCTGGGAAGGTATCCAAGAGTCACACTGGGACAGATTTCAGGTTCATATTCCCACCTGAAGCTTTGGAAACTAGTCACTATTCCGACCAAAGCCTATACAGTGTCACCCTTATTTCTCTAAGTGTCATCAAAAACTAGGGGAAACAGTCACTCTGTTTTATTGGTTGATTTTGTTTCTTTGTATTTACATATTTTTAATCGAGTTATAGTTGATGTGCAATATTATGATGTTCAGGGATACAACATGTTGCTGCTGCTGCTGCTGCTGCTAAGTTGCTTCAGTCGTGTCCGACTCTGTGTGACCCCATAGACGGCAGCCCACCAGGCTCCCCCGTCCCTGGGATTCTCCAGGCAAGAACACTGGAGTGGGTTGCCATTTCCTTCTCTAATGCATGAAAGTGAAAAGTGAAAGTGAAGTCGCTCAGTTGTGTACGACCTTTAGCCACCCCATGGACTGCAGCCAACCAGGCTCCTCCGTCTGTGGGATTTTCCAGACAAGAGTACTAGAGTGGGGTGCCATTGCCTTCTCCAGGGATACAACATAGTGATTCACAATTTTTAAAAGTTACACTCCATTTGTAGTTATTATGAAATATTGGTATATTCCATGTCTGCACTGTATGTCCTTGAAGCTTATTTATTTCATATATAATAGTTTGTTACTTATCAATCCGTTACTCCGATCTTGTTCTTCCTCACTTTGTCTCCCCACTGGTAACCACTAGTTTGTTCTCTACATTGATGAGTTTAGTTTCTTTCTTTGGACCATATTCACAAGCTTGTTTTAGTTTTTAGTTTCCACATACAAGTGATATACAGTGTTTGTCTTTCTCGGACTTACTTCACTAAGCATAACACTCTGGAGAGTCCATCCATGTTGTTGCACATGACAAGATTTCCTTCGTTTTATGGCTGAGGAGTATTCCACTGTGTGTGAATATACACACACACACGCCACATCTTCTTTATCTATTCCTCTGTTGATGGACACTTGGGTAGCTTCCATATCTGGGTTATTGTAAGTAGTACTGCAATGAATGCTGTGGTGCATATATCTTTCAAATTAGTGTTTTCTTTTTTTAATATATATATCTCCCTAGGAACACTCACCCTCTTTGAGAAGCTGGTGGAATATTCAGAGGTTGATGGCCTAGCCCAGAAGTCATTGGTCAGTGACCAAAAGTCATGGTGACCAGTTTTCCGAAATGCTGCCAGTAGCTCCACGCTTATTTATGGTAGCTTCCTTTTCTGCTCCACTGAGCATTGTGGACAGAGACACTCAACAGGATGGGTGGCATAAATGTGGTGGTCACATGAGTCTTCTGTGGATACAACGTTTGTGGAATCTGAGCACCAAATGCTGGGACATCCTTGTCTGTAACTGAGGCCCAGAATGCCTCCCCCACACCGTGTGTCATTTGCCATGCTGTGTCATCCTCCCCTCCAGTAATGACCAGGTCCACTCTACCGTGGTGTCTGTCTCTGCTTGTTGTCATGGCTTTGTCAATTTAGCTAGGCTAGAGCTTCATTTCCTGGGATTGCCTTCCCTGTTCTGAGTGAAGGTTGGCTGGAAGAAAAGCTGGGGCAAGATTTGGCAGGTGGGAGTGAAGCCATGGCCATTATGATCTGAAGTTGGGTTGTAAGAGCAGGTGCGATTGCCACTGGTATGCATTGGCACCGACTCCTTGGCACCTCTTGTTGCCGTGGGCCAGCAGGGGGCCTGCAGCAACTCCAGCCCACAGGGTGATCTCCTACAACAGCTCCAGACCCTGGGCCGTGTGCATGTGCAGCTCTGTGTCAAAGGATCCCTGCTCCTTCTCTAGGTTGGACACAGTAAGAGGCAGATGTGTGGCCCACAGGATTTTATGCCTTCATGGGTTTTAGTTTGTCCTTGTGGGTTCAAGGGAATCCTTGCAGCTTCCACTTGGTCTTTGCTCTCCCCCAGTTCATATACACCTGTCTGCCCAGCTGTTAGCCTTGAATATCTTCAGTGACTTCAGGCCACCATCAAATGTGAAGGCAATAGCCTTTCATAAACTTCATCTCAGCTCCCACCAGTGCATGAGATCTAGTCTCTATAATATATCCCTCATGGCCTTTAACTCTGCTTCCCTGATCAAGCTGTACAACTGTGTTTTGTTGTATTGTTTAGTCGCTCGGTTGTGTTTGACTCCTTGCAATCCCATGGGCTGTAGTCCACCTGGCTCCTCTGTCCATGGCATTCTCCAGGCAAGAATACTGGAGTAGATGGCAATTCCTTCTCCAGGTGATCTTCCTGATCCAGGGATTGAACCTGAGTCTCCTGCTTGGCAGGTGGATTCTGTACCACTGAGTCACCAAGGAAGCCAGTTGTGTGTGTGTGTGTGTGTGTGTGTGTGTTTGTGTGGTGTGTGTGTGTGTGTGTGTGTGTGTGTGTGTGTGTGTATTTCATATTGTTTTAAGCCAGTCGTCTCCTGATGGTCACTTGGGTTGTTCCCATGCCTTGGCTGTTGTAAATAGTGCTGCTATGAACATTATGGTGCCTGTGTCTTTTCAAATTAGAGTTTTCATTTTTTTTTTCCTGGATCCAGGAATGGAATTGCTGGATCAAATGGTAATTCTATCTATAGTTTTTTGGAGAACCTGCATACCATTTTCCATAGTGCCTGCACCAATTTACATTCCCACCAACAGTATAGGAGGGTTTCTTTTTCTCCACACTGTGTCTACCATTTATTTTTGTAAATTTTTTGATGATAGCCATTCTGACCTGTGTGAGGTGTTACCTCATTTTGATTTTTATTTGCATTTCTCTGATGATTAGCCATGTTTGTCATCTTTTCATGTGCCTCTTGGCCATCTATATGTCTGCTTTAGAGTATGTCTATTTAGGTCCTCTGCCCATTTTTTAATTAGGTTGTTTATCATTTCTGCATTGAGTCATTATGAATTGTTTGTATAGTTTAGATTTCTTAGGTTTACTTTTTCAATTTAGTCTTTTTTTTTTTTTTTTTACAGTGTTTTTGGGGCCATGCTGCATGGCTTGTGGGATCTTAGTTCCAGATTAAGAATTGAACTCAGGCCCTCAGCAGTGAGTGAGGAATGCTAACCACTGTACATCCAGGCAATTCCCTATATTTTGCATATTAACCCCTTCTCAGCTGCACCGTTTGAAAATATTTTCTCCTATTCAGTAGGTTTTCTGTTAGTTTTGTTGATGGTTTCCTTTGCTGTGCATAACAAGCTTTTCAGTTTGATTAGATCCCATTTGTTTACTTCTGCTTTGATTGATATTTCTTTGGCCTTGGGTGATTGATCTAAGAAAATGTCACTATGATTTATGTCACAGAATGTTTTGCTTGTGTTTTTTCTAGGAGTTGAACAGTGTCTTGTTTTACATTTAAGTTTTTTAGCCATTTGAGTTTATTTTTGTGTAAGGTATGAAGAAGTGTGCTAATTTCACTCTTTCACGTGTAGCATCCAGTTTTCTCAGCACCGCTTGCTGAAGAGACTCTCTTATCCAATATATAGTTTTGCCTCTTTTGTCATGGATTAATTGACAGTAGGAGTGTGGGTTTATTTTGGGGGTCTCTATTCTGTTTCTTTGATCTATATGTCTGTGTTTGTTCCAATATCATGGTGGTTTGATTACTGTGGTTGACAAAAGAATTTTTCATTTCTCAAAAAAAAAAAAAGATATGTACATGACAATGTACTAAGGCTCTATTACCCTTGCTTTCTCTTTTTAGTGTCAATTGTAGATTATTTCTTTTTAAATATTTTTATTTATTTCTCTATTTGGCTTCACTGGGTCTTTGTGGTGGCATGTGGGATCTTAGTTCCCTGATCAGGCATTGAACCCAGGTCCCCTGTAGTGAGAGTACAGTCTTAGCCATTGAACCACCAAGAAGTCCCACCCTTGCTTTCTTTTTTAAAAGTATTTATTTATTTATTTTTGACTGTAGTGGATCTTTGTGGCTTCGTGTGAGCTTTCTCTAGTTGTGGTGAGTAGGGGCTACTGTCTAGTTGTACTGCATGGGCTTCTCATTGCAGTGGCTTCTCTTGTTGTGGAGCATGGAATCTTAGGTGCTTGCACTTCAATAGTTGCAGCTCATGGGCTCAGTAGTTGTGGTTCCCAGACTTTACAGCCTGGCAGGCTGATTCTTTACCACAGAGCCACCTCAGAAGCCTAGTTCCCCCTTACATATAGAATAAAAACAATTTTGCACAGTTTTTGCCGCATCTTGATTTCCTCCCTTTCAACATTACGTCCTGTGATACCCCAGATTCCCTTCCAACATGCACTGTCTATGGATCCCTGGAAATTCCTCCATCTCCTGGACATACCTGCATGCTCCTAACCTAGGCCCTTGGCTCAAGCCTTTCCTGCTTGAGCTCTGTACTCTATTGGATCCCTAACCATCCCCTTTCCAGGTTCAGTTCTCATGCCCAGCTAATGACTTAGGGCAGAGTCTCTGAATTAGAAATAGTTTTCATCAATAACACCAAAGTAACAATATAAATAATAGCAATAGCAATACAAATAATACCAACAACTCACATGGATCAAGCCCTTACCTACGGTGCCAGGCACTATTCTATGTGTTTTCAACATATAAATTTTTCTGTTCTTCCCAATAACTCCTCACCTGACATCTTCAGTGTCAGTGTGGACGAGGATACAGACTGACTACACTCTTGATCCCTTTACTCCAGCACTAGTTGATGCTGGTTGAGTGCTCACCATGGGACTTATCTTTAATACTTTATTTAAACCTCAGAACCTCAGTATAAGGCACATACCATCATGAGATCCATTCTATAGACGTGACAGTTGAGGCACAGAGAGAGGTCAGCCAACTTGCCCAGGGTCACAGAGCGAGGAAATGGTGGGGCTCTGAAATCTGTCACTATAATCTGTGGCTTCTTTCTCTGATGTGGACTGATCTGCCTCTGGAGACACTGAGAACCCACAGCACAATGGCTGGGTTGGGTATTGTGACATTCCCCCACTGCCTAGCACAGGGCCTGTATACTGCACCCAACGTAGGCTTACTGACAGTCACAGGTACAAAAATGTGCAGGACAGATGTCATTTTCACAGGAAACTATTCTGTCCTTATTGGGAATCATCAGAGGATAAATATCTCCCTTCACACAAACCCTCATGAATAAACGAATAAAGAGAAAGTGACTGAAGTGGTAAATATTAAGTGGTGTGGTGTGGTCATCTGTAGAGTTTTATTGGAAATCTTCAATGCCAAAGTGTTACTGCCCAGGATGTAAGGAATTATTCCTCCCAAATACAAGCTTCCAAAGAGCACATTAGTGATGGGCACACAAATGTCACCTCCTCTCCTCCACACCTGCACTAAAGTCTCATTAAGAATGAGGTTCTTGAGGGACTTCCTTGGCAGTCCAGTAGTCGACTCTGTGCTTTCACTGCAGGGAACACCGGTTCAACCCCTGGTGGGGAAACTGAGATCCCACATGCCATGGGGCATGGGAAAAAAGAGATAAAGAGGTTTAAAGAATTTATCAACACAGTTAATGAATGATAAAAATGATTAGTGTCCTCCAGAATGAAGGTACCTAAGAGGCTGCCTGATCAAATCCCCATGCCCCTCAAAGGCAGGTTGCCTAATACACCAGCCCCAGCTCTGTCTACCTGCTCCTCCTTCTCTATTCCAACCCAGTGATAGAAGAGGGGCCACATGTGAAAGTGCAGTGAGTGGATCAAGGCAGCACAGAGCTTGTCGGTGAGTGATACTGAGCAATAACACTCTGGTTTGATTTCTTTTAAAAGGGGGATGAGGCTTATGATGAGGGAGCAGGTAGAAACAGGATAAATCAAGTACAACGTGAAACACGGGACTCATGGTTAGAAGCTATTCTTGATATTTAGGATATTCCCATGCTCCAAGACACCTGTAAATACCTCTTGAACAAGCACAAAACCCTCCGCNGATCCCATGTTTCACCAGATCATATAGACCTGGATGATATTACAAGGGTGTGGATGTTGTCTGAGTGAGATGTGGATCCATAAGATGCTTTTCACAGAACACAATCCATTGTGACTACTCTTTAGAAGCTTCAGTCTGGCTGCTGTACATAATCAGGAGGTGAAGGGTGAGTGATGCACCAAGCTGGAGATGCTGGTGCTCACCTGGACCCCTCATTAAGTCTAGACAGTTGGGAGTAGAGCCTGAGAATCTACATTCATAACCAGTTTGCGGCTGATGCTGCTGACTATCCAATCACAGATTTAGTAGTGAGGGTATAGACCAAGATTCCCACATGGCTGTGCATCAGCCTCCCCTGTAGGGCTTGCTCATAAGGGATTCCTGGACTCCATGCTCAACACTCTGAGAAGCTGGGTCTAGGAGGAGACCTGAGTATTTTGTAAGAAGCCTGACAAGCAGTCCTCATGCTTAGTCAGGTTTGGATCCACTGAGGCTTGTGATCAGAGAGTGATCAGGATGGGGAAGGGCTTAAATCTACATTTAAATGGGGAGAAAAAGTCAAGACATTTTGTGGGAGATACATGTTTTCTCTTCCAAGCAGGATAGGCAGCTGCACATTTTAGAAAGTAGTCAGATATCATAAAGTCTCTGAGTTGCTAAGAGAGCAGATCTAAATGTTCTCAACACAAAAAGGAAATGGTAATTATGTGACATCATACAGGAATAAGCTAAAGTTCTGCTGCTGATCATTGTGCAATAGAGAAAAGTATCAAAGCACAGATTGTACACTTACTCAATATTTTATATCAATCATATCTCAATAAAGCAGAGGGGAAAATAATATCTGCAAGTTTCCCTACATGATATTCTTATAAAGTTCTTTGTGGGAAGAAAAAGGATTTCAATTTGTT
This sequence comes from Neotragus moschatus, assembly GCA_006410615.1. Classification (NCBI taxonomy): domain Eukaryota; kingdom Metazoa; phylum Chordata; class Mammalia; order Artiodactyla; family Bovidae; genus Neotragus; species Neotragus moschatus. Next base: position 2,672,204 of record SJYA01002274.1, on the reverse strand, counting down.
GCAAAGGAAAGGAGTGAGATTTGAACATCAAACTCATCTTCATCATGTCGGTGATGCCATCCAACAATATCATCCTCTGTCATCCCCTTCTCCAGCCGCCTTCAATCTTTCCCAGCACCAGGATCTTTTCAAATGAATCAGTTTTTGCATCAGGTTGCCAAAGTATTGAAGTTTCAGCATCAGTCCTTCCAATGAATATTCAGTGCTGATTTCCTTTAGGATGGACTATTCAATCTCCTTGCAGTCCAAGGGACTCTCAAGAGTCTTCACCAACACCACAGTTGAAAAGCATCAATTCTTAGGCGCTCAGCTTTCTTCACAGTCCAACTCTCACATCCATACATGACTACTGGAAAAACCATAGCTTTGACTAGATGGACATTTGGTGGCAAAGTAATGTCTCTGCTTTTTAATATGTTGCCATGGTTGATCATAACTTTTCTTCCAAGGAACAAGCATCTTTTAATTTCATGGCTGCAGTCATCATCTGCAGTGATCTTGGAGCCCCCAAAAATAAAGCCTCACTGTTTCCACTGTTTCCCCATCTATTTGCCATGAAGTAATGGGACCAGATGCCATGATCTTAGTTCTTTCTGTTTCACTGTGTCCTTATTTAGAGTCCGTGTGATGGAAGAACCTAGTGCCATGTCCACCTGAAGAAATGTTTAGGAAACAAGTTTTTCTCCTTCATGGAGGTAGGTGATCTCAGACTCTGACCAAAATGTTTACCTGCGGAATTCCTTTCAGTTGGGAAGAGGGTATAGATTTGAAGGTAGAGGTGAGGGTTTTCATTGTTTAATCTTTAAGTCGGGTCTGACTCTGTGACCCCATGGACTATAGCCTGCCAGGCTCCTATGTCCATGGGATTTTCCAAGCAAGAATACTGCAATGGGGACACCATTTCCTCCTCCCAGGGATCTTCCTGACCCAAGGGTTGAACCCAGGTCTCCTGCATTACAGATTATTTACCACTGAGCCACCGGGGAAGTCCCAGAGGAAAGGCTAAGGGATGGGGAAAAAGTGACAAATTTCAGTACTTGGACCAGTGATCTAGACTCACAAAGACTGAGCAAGTCGGACACGACTGAGCGACTGACCTGAACTGAACTGAACAAACTGATAAACTGATAAATATTATGGATACTTTCTCCAGTAAGATGTTCTTGTACAAAGGAATATAAAGCAATATAAAATACCAGCATACACACAAACACACATCAGTTTGTGACCCCCATCAAAGTCTTTAAAAATTACTGGTTCAGATACCAAACTACTAAATTCACCAAACTACCACATTTATATTTTGGCCAAAACAATTATTTCCTTTGTATTGTGCATATGGAAATTTTTTATACTTTTATTTGTTTCCCTGGAAGAGGAAGCCTTAAAACCAAGCCCACCGTGTTACTGGAAATGGACTCTCCATGACCTGTTTTTTCACTCCTGCTATTTTTCAGGTGCCTGAATACAAATCTACCTGAACCATGGGGACTTGGTCCATGGAGAGCTAATGATTCAACTATCTTAGCAAATCCAATTATATTTTTTCCTTTTTTCATCCAACAAGAAGCCACAATGTTTTTGATAGAAACAGTACAAATTTCAAACCCAGCTGCACTTACTCTTTTGAAATACCAAAAAAAAAGTCCTCTTTTCAGATGGTTAATTCCATATTAGCATTTAGAATATCATTACTGTTGTTCTTCAGACCTGGGACAACTTTGCTCTCGACACATTTGCTTGTGACATGACCAGTTCTATGCCCTTCACTTCCACATCTGCCACATCTGTTTCAACAACCTCTTTCTGTTCACTCCTTTCTTCTAGTCTGTGTGTTTTCTGGAATGGTTGAGACAGCTTCACCTTGAACTTTTCATTCTCAGCAGCTACTAACTGTGCTTGCTGAGATAAAGCCTCAATCTTGGCTTAAAAAAAAAAAAAACCGGTGTCAGTATCTGATGCTGACAATTACCAGTATGGATTGAGATAAGGTAGAAGTTTACTTACTTACACTCACTTTCAATGTCTGTATGTTTCTTATTGTGACCTGATAGCAAATATCTCAGAAAAGAGCACTGGCTCACAGAAGAGATAAAAATATCATTTGTTGAGGTGGACTGCGCAGGGAGGACCTACCCTGGCACCAGAAAAATAGCAAGGGTGAAAAAATAGATCATAGAGATTCCATTTCCAGTAACATGGTGGGCTTGGTTTTAAGGCTGCCTCTTCCAGGGAAACAAAATAAAAGTGATAAAATATAAAAAATTTCCATAACTTTTGAAGGAAGGAAATAATTGAATATGAAGGAAACAAATTTTTTAGGCCAAAATATAAATGTGGGCAGTCCCCAGAGAGAAAATATGTTTTTATCCTCAGGGTGTTAGCCAAATCCGGAAAAACTTACTTCTGATTTTCTCAAGTTTATGAGCTATAACAGGAAATATAAGCCAGAGCTTATTGGCGTGGGGAGCTAAGAGGCATCCCGCCTTGAAAATCCAGAAACCAAGACTCATATCGTCAGGGAGGATGTAGAGATATTGCCTGCATGCATGCTCTGCCACTCAGTAGTGTCCAACTCTTTGCCCCCACCATAAATTATAGCCCACCTGACTCCTCTGTCCATGGGATTATCCTGGCAAGAATATAGGAATGGGTAGACATGAGTTTGGGAGGGCTCTGGGAGTTGGTATTGGACAGGGAGGCCTGGCATGCTGCAGCTCATGGGGTTGCAGAGTCGGACACGACTGAGTGACTGAACTGAACTGAACTGAACCATTTCCTTCTCCAGGTGTCGTCACAACCCAGAGGCTGAACCTGCATCTCCTGTTTTGGCAGGCAGATTCTTTACCACTTTGCAGGGGGTCCAGCCTCCGCGGGGGTCCAGGGGTTGGAGGGATGAACGGCGTTGGCGGAGAACGGAGACTGGCCTCAAGGACACAGCCAATTAAGCACAATTAATCACAATTAAGCACGGAGACTGGGCCTCATGGACACAGCCGAATCCACTGAACGGAGACTGGCCTCTTGGGACACAGCCAATTTAATGAATCCTCTTGAACTGAACGGAGACTGGCCTCTTAGGACACAGCCGAATCCACCGAACTGAATGGAGACTGGCCTCTTAGGACACAGCCAATTAAACACAATTAAGAACGGGGACTGGCCTCACGGACACAGCCAATTTAATGAATCCTAATCTTAAAACTCTTTTCTAGACTCTATATACCTTTTTTAATATCAATTATTAATGATAGACCATCATTTTTCCTTCTTTCTTGTGACTAGGTAACAATCTGTTTTCTTTCTATTTCTCTGACTCTTTGGGGAAAATTTCAACAAAGTCAGTTTGGATACAAAATCTTCTTGCCCTTTTGGGCTGGAACAATAATCATTTTAAGTGTTCTGTTTTCTTCTACACTCCTTAGGCGGCCTTTCCATTCTTCGGTCTCGCTGCTGCCCCTCTTGTTTTTTCTCTCAGATCAAATATCAGGTGATTTATTTACAGGTTTCAGCAGGTGTCCAAGCGGTAACCATAGTTTCCTTCCTACATTCTACTTTTACATACAATAGCAGTTTCAGTGATTTTTTTACATTAATTCTCATGAAAGCAGAACAATCATGTTTTGCACAGACAGTTAATTATTAATAGTAGCTCACATTATTCTTAACTAATATCCAAATCTGTTTTCTACAACTAGAGCACTCCCGGGTGCCCCATGAGTAAGGTATGAGGAATTCAGAAGCAGCTCAGCAGTTATTACTGGCCAGAAAATATTATAGACCCGTTTATGATCAAAAACTTATTTTTACTACCTTATTTCTCTTAAATTCTGCCAGTTCTTCTAAGCCAGCCGTATATACGCCGGCTGGGAACTCGTAGAGCATCAGGGTGCATTTTATTATTGCATTCATGTGCATTTATAACTATTCTATAATCATTAGGGCCTCTCCTAACCCAAGCGGGTCTAAGAGGGTCAAATCAAGATGTGCCAAAGGTTACATATTTACAAAAGGACTTCATCCCAGGCCCCATGCTAACCCAGATCCCTGGGGGCAGTGTTAGTCTCGATGGCCACTGCAGTTTAGCAGCAGTTTAAGATTTCATTGAGGCTGTACTAGGAAAATCAGAACAATCAGTACCAAGAAGCAAAGCGATGCAAAGTGAGGGGTCATGCCACTGGTCGAGGTCCTCGAGTGCATCCGGATGGCCTGGCCTCTTTGGGCCGGGTCACCTCAGCCCGGAACTTTGTCACGGGTGGATTTTCTCTCAGAGCCGCTCCCGACACCCTCCTCCAAGTAATCTTCCCAACCCAGGGACTGAATCTGAGTCTCCTGTGTCTCCTGCATTGCAGATGGATTCTTTACCCACCGAGCCACCTGGGAAGCCCATAAGTCCTCTAACTTTATTTTTCAAGATTGTTTTGTCTATCATGACCCCTTGAGTTTTCAAATAATTTTAGGATCAGCTTGTCAGCTTCTTCAAGGAAAACAGCTGGGGTTATAAGAATTGAATCTAAAAACCAGTTTTGAAATATTGCCATCTTAACAGTAATATATCTTCTGATGCACAAATATGGGATGTCTTTCCATTTATTTAGATCTTCTTTAGTTTTAACAATATTTTATAGTTCTCAGAGTATAAATTTTTCACTTCTTTTAAAAAAATTCACTTCTAAACTTTGTATATTATTGTAACTGGAGTTGTTTTTCCTAATATCCTTTTCTGGACTGGCCATTGTAAGTGTATAGATATACAATGAATTTTTGTTTATCAATCTTGTATCCTGAAATCTTGCTGAACTTGTTCATTAGTTCTAGCCATTTTTAGCTGATGCCTTAGACCAGCTATATACATGATCATGTCACTTGTGAATACATATAGTCTCACTTCTTCCTTTCCAATCTGAATTACTTCTTTCTGTTACCTAATTACCCTGGCTAGACACTCCAAAACAACATTGAATAGAAATTGTAAACGGGAATAGCTTTGTCTCATTTCTGATCTTACAGGTTTTCACCCTTAAGTAAGATGTTAGCTGTAGAGTTTCATGGCTGCACTTAATGAAACTAAAGAAGTTCCTTTCTACTCCTAGTTTGTTGAGAGTTTTTGTTATGGACTGTTGGATTTCGTCAAATGCTTTCCTGCATCTACTGAGTTGATCATGTGGCTTTGTCCTTTATTCTATTGATATAGTATATTTATTGATGTTCAAATGTTAAAACATGTTTAAAATCACTAATTTTGTGACAATTGTTATGCAGCATAGACGCTAACAGCTGCAGAATAATAATAACTATAATAATATTTATTTAATTCTTATTACATGTCAAGAACTGTTTAAGTACTCCCCATTATTAACTCACTTACTTCCTAGGTGGCACAGTGGTAAAGAATGTGCCTGCCAATTCAAGAGATGCATGAGACCCCTGGGTGGGAAAGATCCCCTGGAGTAGGAAATGGCAGTCCACTCCAATACCTTTGCCTGGAAAATTGCATGGACAGAGGAGCCTGGTGAGCTACAGGCCATGGGGCCACAAAAAGTCAGACACAGCTGAGTGACTGAGCATGCACGCACACGCACACACATTATTAACTCACTTAATTCTCAGAAGAACATTAGAAGAGCCGTCTGTCATTATCCCCATATTACAGATGGGGGACCAGAGGCTCAGAAAAGTTACAAAGCCTACCCATACCCAGCTAGCTATTCATACAGAGCAGAAGTAAAATTTAAACCTAGACAGTTTGGCTCAGAATTTAGGTTTCTAAGTAACAAGGACTTCTCTTCAAATCATCCTACCAATGGCATAAGTAAGCAACAAAGAACCAGCTCTCCCCACTAACTGCATCTCTTGGTTGAGTGCTAAGGAGACTGACCTATTGCAGGACCATCTCCCAGAGCCAAAGACACCACCATCTGAGCGGTTGTCCATAGAATCATTGAAAAAATGAGGCTAAAATTCTCTAGAAAGATAACAAGCTATTTTTTAAAAATTTTATTTGTTGAAAGAACTCTTAGAAAGAGCATCTCAGAGAGTATCCTGGGATCAAAGGCAGAACTTCCCAGGGATATCTCCAGAAGTACATAAAGGTGGAAGCAAACCTGGTTTCTAAGGAGGGTAGGCCTGTGACTGGACAGTCTTGTTTGGCTAAGTATGTTAAGGAAGTTGGGGCCAGAGCTGAACTGCTTGAGACAACAGAGAAAAAAACTGTACCTGGCCCAATACTTTCCTGCTCTGCTCTTCCTCAGAGCTGCACTCAACTTCCTCTCTAATTAAATGTTGAACAGATATTTAGAGAACATTTAGTTGGAGATGCATCAAATTATCAGTCTGCCTGGGGTGCCCCCATGTCTTAGTCCAGCCTGCCTCCCCCGGCCCCGCAATTAGGACATGGCAGAGCCAAGGGCTCTGTATCCAATCTCAGTCATTAGCAAAGGTCCGTATGGTTAAAGCAATGGTCTTTCTAGTAGTCATGTACAGATATAAGAGTTGGACTATAAAGAAAGCTGAGCACTGAAGAATTGATACTTTTGAAGTGTGGTGTTGGAAAAGACTCTTGAGAGCCCCTTGGACAGTATAGAGGTCAAACCTGTCAATCCTAAGTGAAATCGACCCTGAATATTCAATGGAAGGGCTGATGCTGAAGCTGAAGCTCCAATACTTTGGCCACCTGATGCGAAGAGCTGACTCATTGGAGAAGACCTTGATGATGGGGAAGACTGGAGGCAGGAGGAGAAAGAGACGACAGAGGATGAGATGGTCAGATAGCATAACTGACTCAATGGACATGAGTTTGAGCAAACACCGGGAGATGGTGAAGGACAGGAAAGCCTGATGAGCTGCAGTCCATGGGGTCTCAAAGAGTCAGACTCAACTTAGCAACGAACAACAAAGCTTTGCTCTGTGTCCACAAACAAAAGGGGATTGTGGTGTTTCTGCTTAGCTGATCAGAAAATTGTCACACTTTGGCTTCAGTGTTTTCAGCAGCTTATAGCTGAGCACTCATTAATTATGCAAAACAGGCTTCAAGGGACCGATTCTATTGAGCTAATTAATACCAAGTGTCACTAGCCAATTAGCAGCCTTCTCTCTTATTGTGGGGAAATTGCTATGGGACACGCCGGGCAGAGCACTTCTCACACTTCTCATCTGTCCCATTCCATCTCCCTCCCGTGACTGCAGTTCAGGAGCACCCTTGATCAGAGAGGCCACAGGCATGGACTTTCTCTCTACTCTCAGGCCTATCTTCATCCTGGACCATTTCGGTATCCATTTAGACCTTGCATCTTCAAGTGTGATTTGTGGACCAGGAGAGCCAGCATCACTGAAGATGCTTACTGAAACGTAGAGTCCTACCTTAGGCTTTCTGAAACAGAAGCTGTATTTTAACAAATCCTTTAGTGACCCACATGCATGTTATAATTTGAGAATCACAGATGTAGAAGACCCAAGACCCTGGTTCTTTTTAATGCAAAAGTTTCTTGTTCATCTACTTTAGCCATCATAAATATTAACACGTCTAGAAGCTTGCTTTTCTTTTCCCTCTGTAATCTTACCATTCTGTCCTGTTCTCTGACTGTTTTTAAAGACCAAGATGGATATGTCTCTCATACTCCCGGTGTACATTTAAGGGAGACCTCCAGTCGACTGGTCATGTTACAGCCTCCCAGTCTGTCTGTGGCCCTTGTAGCTCCTTTTCGTTTTCCACGATGAGCAGCTCTTTCATTATTCTCTCTTCATGAGCTCAATTCTCCTGCCCCACTCAGATCCTGTTAAGAAGGCTAAGGCTTCTGTGCTGCTGGGAGATCTTCTGCACCTCCCTGGCAGCTTCCCCCCTCCATGCCAAACACTAGTCCAAGCTGTTACCCCCTTCTCAAGCTCCTCATCTCATCAGGTGACCTCTTCTCTTATCCCACAAAGAAATCCAACCATCCAGACAACTCCCTTTCCCATTAGTGTCAAACTTGCCTTCATCTGCAGGTGTCCTTTCTCTTTCTCCCTCTTCCTCAGTGAGAGGGGCGTCCCCTCCTCCTGTCTGAACTTAGACTTGCACCCTGTGCTCTGCAGACCCTTTCCAGGTGGGGAAAGTCTCTTCAGGAACTTGGTGCCATCAGCCACTATTCTCTATAACTTCAGCCTCTTCCTCTCCGCTGGCTCCTTCCCCACAGATTACAAATGTGCACGAGTCTCTCCTTTCTTTGAAAGGGGAGCCTCCTATAGCTCATAGCCTTCCTTGGGTAACCCCCTTTCTTCAAGCCCTCGCTTAACAGTCAAGCTTTCTCAACACAGCTCACTCCTCAGCTTTAAACAACTCTCCTGAGACCAGTGACTGCCAGTCAGATGCAACATGCCTCACTTGCCCGGCCTCTCTGTGGCACTTACATTCCTGGCATGTCCTCCTTCCTTAAGCTTTCTCTTCCATCTGACTGACTGCCGCTGCTCCCTCCTCCTGACCTTTTGACCTCTCACACATCACGTCACTGGTGCCAATGGCTCCTCTTTCCCTGAAATATCTATGTTCACCACTCTCTTTCCCTAGCCTTCTCTTTACACATTTCTCCCTTAAGAGACTTCATTCAAATCTTAGCTTCAACTTCCACTATAAAGATAAACCCAAATAGATGTCTCCAGCCCAGAGCTCTCTGAAGAGCTTTAAAATTCTACATTCAGTTCATTCAGAAGGATATCTCTCTATGGGTGATTCACAGACACCAAAATCTCATGTCCTACATGCAACTCACTCCACTTGCAAGCCCATCCCGTGTCAGTGACTGAGACCACCATCCATCCTGAAGCCATGGCAGAAACTCAGGACTCAGTTCTGTCCATTCTCTTCCTCCCTCTCCTTAATTATTGCTCCTTCCTCATGCTTCTCCCCAGCTAATTTCCCAGTCTCTTAGATCTGTCAACTACAGTCCCCATTGTTTGTGAAACTCGCTCAGTTATGTCCAGCTCTTTGTGACCCCATGGACTACACAGTCCATGGAATTCTCCAGGCCAGAATACTGGAATGGGTAGCCTGCCCCTTCTCCAGGGGATCTTTCCAACCCAGGGATCAAAATCCAGGTCTCCTGCATTGCAAGCAGATTCTTTACCAGCTGAGCCACAAGGAAAGTCCTCAGTCCCCATTGCTACTGTCTTAATTCAGACCCTTGTCTTTTCTCCTTTAATCATTAAAATATCCATGTAAGTCTCTCTATCTCCTACCAATCCCTTCTCAGTAAATCCATCTTCCACATTATTGTCAGAGGGCTTTTCAAAAATGTAAATCTGATGATGGCTCCAAGAGCTACTATTTAACATTCTTAGATGAGTCCCAACATCTTCAGAATAAAGTCCCAACTCCACTTCATAGCTCCTAACTACCTTTCTTGGTCCGTACCCCCTGCTACTCCCTGTGCCCTCCCACCACAGCCCCTTCACTCCCTGAGACTTTATCAGGTCATACTGGTCTATTGGAAATTCCTTAAATGTGGCACACAATTTCTGGCCTCCAAATTACAAATTCTGTTCCTTCTACCTCAAATGTCCTTCACACCTATCTTCTTCTGGTTATTGGCTGCTGCTGCTGCTGCTAAGTCACTTCAGTCGTGTCCGACTCTGTGCGACCCCATACTCATCCTATGAAAACTCAGCTCTAATTTTGTCTCCTCTGGGAGATTTTTGACCATCCTTCCAGCAATATGATGCTCTTTCCATGTGCTATTAACAGTAGTATTGTAAATAACTGTGACTATTTCCCCATGTTTCTAGTAAGTACTTTACTGCTTAACTTCATAAATTACCATATTAATTATGATGATGGTGATGATGAATTATTATCATTATTTTACAGTGAAGAAACTGAGGTTCAGAGAGGCTAGGTAACTTGAAGGAGATCACATTGCAAGTGCAGGTTTCAAACTAAGGTCTGTGTGACTCCAAAGCCTAACTATCAAGTTATAAAACACCATCCCCCATGGCATACTGTGCCTACTTTTACCAAAACCTTTACCACAGGGTCTGTAACCTCTGATCATATGTTTGTCTCTGTCTTCCCCTCTCAGTAAAGGCAATAAGATATTTGAAGTCACAAACTAGGTTTTTCTTATTTGTATAAATCCCCTATGCAGACCAGAGCATGTTAATCCCATGCAGTGAACAAGAGGATACTCGTCAGCTGGGCTGCCAGACCAAACTACTATAGACTTAAATAACAATTAAACCTACAGGCTTAAATAATCACTTATTTTCGTAGGTTGCAAAGTCCAAGATCAGGGTTCTAGCAGGGTTTCATTTCTGGAGAGAGTTCTCTTCTTGCAGACGGCTGCCTTTTTACTGAGTCCTTTTATGATAGAGATCTCTGTTATCTCTTTTTGTTTTTTACATTTTTATGCTTTTATTGAAGGAGCTAAATCTCAAGTTTGTTTTTTTCCTTTCTGCTTTTTACTTCTCACTTTTGTCTTTCTTGGTGATTTGAAGGTTTTATTTAGCTTTTTTAAACTAATTTGTATTGATGTTTAGTTGCTTTACAATGCTGTGTTAGTTTCTGCTGCACAGCAAAGTGAATCAGTTATACGTACACATATGTCCTCTCTTTTTTAGATTTTCTTCCCATGTAAGTTGCCACAGAACATGGAGTAGAGTTCCCTGTGCTACACAGTAGGTTCTCATTAGTTATCTATTTTATACCTACGGGCAGAGGAGCCTGGTGGGCCGTGGCCCATGGGGTCGCTGAGAATCGGACACGACTGAGCGACTTCACTTTCACTTTTCACTTTCATTCATTGGAGAAGGCAATGGCAACCCACTCCAGTGTTCTTGCTTGGAGAATCCCAGGGCCAGGGGAGCCTCGTGGGCTGCCGTCTATGGGGTCACACAGAGTCGGACACGACTGAAGCGACTTAGCAGCAGCAGCAGTATGTGTATGTCAATCCCAATCTGCCAATTTATCCCACCCTGCTTCCCTCCTTGGTATCCATAAGTTTGTTCTCCACATTTGTGTTTCTGTTTCTGCTTTGCAAATAAGTTCATCTGTACCATGTTTCTAGATATCACGTATAGGCAGTATTATATGATGTTTCTCTCTTTCTGACATTTTACTCTGTATGACATTCTGTCGGTCTATCCGTGTCTCTGCAAACGGCACTGTTTTGTTCTTTTTTTGTGACTCAGTAATGTTCCACTGTGTATATTTACCACGTCTTCCACATCCATTCCTCCTGATGGACACTTAGGTTGCTTCCGTGTCCTAACTATTGTACATAGTGCTGTGGTGAACATTAGGGGAAGATCTAAACAGACATCTCTCCAAGTAAGTCAGACAGATGGCCAACAAACACATGAAAAGATGCTCAATGTTACTAAGTATTACTGAAATACAAATCAGAACTAGGATGAGGTACCACCTCGTAGCAGTCAGAATGGCTATTATCAAAAAATCTACAAACAATAAATGCTGGAGACGGTGTGAAGAAAAGGGAACCTTCCTCCATTGTTTATGGGAATATAAACTGGTGCAGTCACTATGGAACACAGTATGGAGGTTCCTCAAAAAACTTAAAATAGAATCACCCTATGACCCAGGAATTCCATTCCTGGGCGTATATCTGGAGAAAACCATAACTCAGAAAGACACATGCACCCCAACGTTCTGGTATCTCTTTTATAAGGACACTAATTCTACTAGACCAGGGTTCCACCTTTATGACCTCCTTTAGCTTTAATTACTTCCTTAACAGCCCTATCTCCAGTACAGTCCATATGGAGGTTTAAGGCTTTGTCGTGTGAATTTGGAAGGACACAATTTAGCCTATAGCAATGAGTTACACCCCTCCACTCTTTCAGTGACTGTATGACATCAATCCTGCCAACAGTCGAGACTGCACAGCTAGCTGTTCAGAGCTGTTAGAAGTACCTGGGGTGATCCCAGGAACATACCACAGAGGATAGAGAAGGATGCATAGACTATATATAGGCTGAAAGGATGCGAAGAGCATTTCTGATTGGAGGAAGAAGAAGCAAGGATAAGGTGAAGCAGGGCAATCAAAGTCCCAGATGGGTGTGGACCTGAGCCCCTGATCCTCCACCAAAACGCCTGAATACAGAGGAATTAAATTAGAAAGCACATGAAACGCCCTGCAAATCCCTCCCCTGACGCTAACACCACCGTGACAGTGGGCGCATATCAATAGGGCAAATTTAATGGAACTTCACTATGCAAATTCACTGTGCTAAGTACTGTGCATACACTGTCCAATTTAAGCCTCACCTTGAGTCCAAGGAGGAAGATAAATGTTGTGTGCTTTGGATTGGGAGGATGATGCTTACAGTCTTAACACTTATTTCCCTGCTGTCCCTCCTCAGTAGACTCTTTAAAACCTAAGACAGAGTTTATATCTACTTCTGAGCCAAACATTAAAAGGGAAATAGCATCCCCCAACCCCACCTCTGAATCCAAAGCTAAAAGGAAGGTATTGGTAATTAAATTAGAGTAAGGAATCCTCCTGATAACTGTGGTAATAGCTAGAATTTATTGCATCCTTTTCGGTGATTTAAGAGTTTTACATATATTTAATCTTACTACAACCCGTGAGATAGACGCTATTAAGGTTAGGAAACTAAGGCTGAGAGTGGTTAAATAACTCAAGCAAGGTCAAACAGCCAGTTAGTGGTGGAGCCAAAATTCAAGTGCAGGCAGTCAAATTCCAGCCCATACAGCCTCATACAGGCCATTCATACAGCTCATACAGGCCACTAGGCAATGCTGCCTCCTCCAAGGAGGTGAAGCTCAAAGTGAAACAGAGCAGGACTCTGCAGGGTCTTCCCAAGGACAGACTCCCTTCCCTACCACCTCCTGCCCCTTGTTTATAGAAAAGCTTTAGCCTCTTAGACCTTCTGCAGATTTAATCAGAGAAGTGAGAAAATAGTCAAACAAGACAATATAGTAAAAGTTTAGCCGTAAAATAAAATCAAGGACATTTATTCCTCCTTGAGGATTGTAGATAATATTCTGAATTGCTTGGTCAATGCTAAAACCCCCACCAAGTGAAGAAGTTTGCATGCTGACCACCAGTATGTGGACTTGAGACAGTTGGAACCAGAAGGCTGATGATTGATATTCCAAAAACAGCAACCTACTGCCTAACCATCAAGAAATCAGAGAATTTAGCACAAGCTGATCATGTGCCCCACAACCCTCTCCATCATACAGTTTTTAAAACCTCTTTCCTGAAAACCATCAAGGAGTCCAGGTCTTTTGAGCATGAGCTGCCCATTCTCCTTGCTGGGCCCCATGTTGGATGCCTTGCAATAAACACTATACTTTACTTTACCATGATCCAGGATCAGGAGATTGCTCTCCTGTACCCAGGCGAGTAGACCCAAGTTTGATTTGGTAACAAAGGAAATCAGGTCATTGTGGTTGCTCAGGCAACCTCCGTTAAACACTCTTCCTTGAGAGCAGAGTCCGACTTCAGGGTTTTGTTCTAACAAGTAGAGACCTCCTGGGCACAGCTCACCCTCTGAGCACAGATGAGGGCTGTCACCATGATGAGCTGAGGGCTCACCAGGAGTCTCTGACGCATCCTAGAACACTTGATGGTAATAAATACCGTGAAAAACAACAAATTGGAATATAACTGCCCTAACATGGGGAGGGAATGAGAGAAGTTGTGACATTATCGTGGGAAATCTGTCCTGTTGAATTTTTCATATTTCCCCTTTGAAAGTGAGCCAATCAGAGCTTCCCTGGCATTGAAATAAAAGGACCTGAAGCAAAGACTCAGTGTTCTGGTCCGAGCCCATTATGGTGACCCATTCAGGCAACAGATGGTGGTATTAACGCACGATTTCCATGGTTCATTTGAAGATTAATCACTCTCTTTCTGGCATGTATGTGTGCATGTACACACACACATGCGCACACAGGCACACAAACCTCAAAGCTCAAGGGGTTTGTTTGCTTTCAGGTCCATTTCCTGGAGCAGCATTTCCCACAGGGCGTTCTGTCAGCCCTCAGGTTAAGGGTTAATAGGCTCGGGCTGACACAGGGTCTTAGGCACTGATCATTTAGGGAATGCTGGATTAAGCAGTTAGCTTTTTCCCAGAGGACTTCTCAGGGCCTTGAATACAGTCATGTATTCTGTAAGATTCCAGGAGCAGGACAGAGTGTGCAGAGTTGGCCCAATTCCTTTGCTCACTGGTGTTGCAGGGAATGCAGCATAAGAACTGCTTTCTACAACAGAAGCCCTGATCTTCTGATCAGATGCTCCAGATGCTGAGGCCACTTCCTGAAGATTCTGCCGAGCCCAGGTCTGCAGCCAACCTGACCACGGTAGGAAGACATTCATGATCTCAGCCTCTGGGCCAAGGCCCACTGAGCATAGCCTGCCCTCACTTCTGACCATCTCCCTCACCACAGGGGGTTCAGGTCTTTCGTCTGGGTTCCTGTCCAGTTTCTTTGTCTAGCACTGGATTTCTATGCTGGACTTGAACCCTGTCCTCAACCCCACCACAACTGGTTGGGACCCTGACCTCTCTCTCACCACTCCCTCCCCAGGGGCTGTGTTCTACAAACAGCTGACTTTTTTCTTCCTGGGAGCCTCTGACAGTTGGAATGTTCACTGACTGAGAGCACCACTGTCCCTCCATCTGTGTGACCTCAGGTATTTTCTACCACTTGAGTGTGACTCCTACTTCACCCACCAACTGGCCCCTGGCTTGGATGTCTATTGTATGTGTCCAGGAATTGGAAACCCCTTGGCCTTTGGGCAACAGAATACCCACTACTCCCACTACTGGTGCCAGCCAGGCAAGGTGCCAGTCCCCAAGCCCACCCACTGGCTAGTCAGTCCCTACTTTCTATGGCTGATATCCTGGCATGCTCGGCAGCCATGCATTTTCCAAGTTGTGAATTAAAGCTTGGCACTGTCAGGTAATGTCTCCATCACAAGTCAACAGGACACACAGCGAGGTTCAAGGCTTAAGAGCAAAGCACAAATGATGAGAACTGCTGGGCTTCCCTTGGGCCTAGTGCTGGTTGGCTGGTGTGGAGTTCTTTCTGCTGGTTTAGATTTTCCGGGGAGAACAGGGCAGTTGCAATAGATCAATGATTCTAGGTGCTTGGATTTTATGGTCCATTATAACTTCAAAAATGCTCTTTGGGAGACTTTATAATATTAGCAATCAAATAAGGAACAACAAAAATAATAATATGTTACCACCATCACATCACATAATAATAAGCTGTATTTAAAATTTTTTTTTGTATTGGAGTATAGCCAATTAACAATGTTGTAACAGTTTCAGATGAACAGCAAAAGTAGTCAGGTGCACATATACATGTATCCATTCTCCCCAAACCCCTCTCCCATCCAGACTGCCACACAGCATTGAGCAGAGTTCCTTAAGCTATGCATAGGTCCTTGCTGGTTATCCATTTTAAATATAGCAGTGTGTACATGTCCCTCCCAAACTCCCTAATTATCCCTTCCCCCTGGCAACCGTAAGCTTGTTCTCTAAGTCTGTCTCTTTCTGTTTTGTCAGTTCACTTATATCATTTCTGTTTAGATTCAACATATAAGGGATGCCATATGGTATTTCTCCTTCTCTGTCTGACTTACTTCACTCAATATGACAATCTCTAACTCCACCCATGATGCTGCAGATGATGGCACTTCATTCTTTTTAACAGCTGAGTAATATTCCATTGTATGTATGTACCACAACATCTTTATCCATTCCGCTCTTGATGAACATTTAAGTTGCTTCCATGCCCTGGCTATTGTAAACAGTGCTGCAACGAACTCTAGGGTATACGTGTCCTTTCAGACCATGTTTTTCTCTGGATATATTCTCCAAGCCAGGCTTCAGCAGTACGTGAACTGTGAACTTCTAGGTGTTCAAGCTGGTTTTAGAAAAGGCAGAGAAACCAGAGATCAAATTGCCAACATCCGCTGGATCATNTCTGATGCTGGGAGGGATTGGGGGCAGGAGGAGAAGGGAACGACAGAGGCTGAGATGGCTGGATGGCATCACCGACTCAATGGACATGAGTCTGAGTGAACTCCAGGAGTTGGTGATGGACAGGGAGGCCTGGTGTGCTATGATTCATGGGGTCGCAAAGAGTCAGACATGACTGAGTGACTGAACTGAACTGAACTGATATAATAAGCTATATCTTAATACTGGGAACAAATTGTTGTTCAGTCTACAGTCATATGGCATTTGAAGCAAATTGGAAAGGTGAAAAATTCTGATAAGTAGGTATCTCATGAGTTGACTGAAAATCAAAAAAAAAAAAATGGTCTTTTTGAAGTGTTATCTTCTTTTACTCTACACAGCAAGGGACCATTTATCCATTGGATTGTGACGTACAACAAAAAGTGGATTTTACATGACAACCAGTGATGACCAGCTCAGTGGCTGGACTGAGAAGAAGCTCCAAAGCACTTCCCAAAGCCAAACTTGACCAAATAATAAGGTTATAGTCACTGGTGTTCTGTTGCCCATCTGATCCACTGTAGCTTTCTGAATCCCAGCAAAACCATTACATCTGAGAAGTATACTCAGCAAATCAATGAAATGCACCAAAAACTACAATGCCTGCCAGCATTGGTCAACAGAAAGGGCCCAGTTCTTCTCCATGACAACGCATGACCACAGGTCATACAACAAACGCTTCAAAAGTTGAATGGATTGGGCTACAAAGT
Organism: Neotragus moschatus; assembly: GCA_006410615.1. NCBI lineage: Eukaryota > Metazoa > Chordata > Mammalia > Artiodactyla > Bovidae > Neotragus > Neotragus moschatus. The sequence goes on along the minus strand of SJYA01002274.1, from coordinate 2,655,510 downwards.
TTTGCATCATCCACCATATTCACCTGACTTCTTGCCAACTGACTACCACTTCTTCAAGCATCTCAACAACTTTTTGCAGGGACAATGCTTCTACAACCAGCAGGAGACAGAAAATGCTTTCCAAGAGTTCATTGAATCCTGAAGCACAGATCTTTATGCTACAGGAGTAAACAAACATTTCTTATTGGCAAAAATATGTTGATTGTAATGTTTCCTATCTAATTAATAAAGATACGTTTGAGCCTAGTTATAATTTAGAATTCATGGTCCAAAACTGCAATTACATTGCACCAACCTAATGAAAGTATTTCCTTGCTGTGATCTAGTGATCTATATGACCACTTGTACTTCGTATAGATAAATACGTGTACTCTCATGGATGTGTCCACTAAACATACATGCCATTAAACTGGACCACCTGTTTTTATAGTATATGCAGGACAAAAACTGAGCTGAATATATTTCCATAAGTGACCCTGCACAGAGACCTGTAACCCAAAAAAAGAAAACTGTCTGTGTCACCTTGCAAAACCAATTTCATTACCACTGTCTCCAAGAGCTAAACAAGGAGCCCATGAACATTTGTCCCTAGTTAACAACAGCAAAAATTCACTTCACTTATTTTGAGGAACCAAACCTAAGCCCAGTTCCTGAGGTGCTGCTTACCATGTTTCATTGGAGAAAGGCATCATCACTTCACCATGGTGCCAAAGACAGACTCTGGGTTTCCACACTGCACACATTTGGAGTGAGTCATGCCCACATCATGAATGAACAAGGCACCCAGGCAGGGGGGCTGGCTGAACAAGGCACCCAGGCAGGTGGACTGGGTGAACAAGGCACCCAGGCAGGGGGATTGGCTGCTCAAAGACTTGGTTGCAACCCAGCACCTGTCAAAACATGCACCAGTGGAGCTGAAAACCATAGAATTTCCACTAAGAGTGGTAGAGGCAGGAGTGTCTAAGACCTGCCAGCCAGTAACTCACGAATAGACGTCTCCTTGGTCCCCAACTGCGAGATCTCAGGCTGCAACCCATGTGCAGTCCCTGCCTTCCACCTTCCACCTGCCCCACAACACTAATTCAGAAGTGCTTTCTGTGGCCCTTACAGAAGGGTCTATGAATACAAAATCGGGGATGCAGAAACCAGGAGTACATAGAAAGCCTCCAGAGTTCAAACAAGCAAGCAAAAGGTGCCTAGAAACCCAGATTCTACCTCCTTCTCCCATGGCCAAAATCTCAGGCATATCCTGGCTCATGGCCCAGAGGACTTTCTCTCCCTGTCTTTCCTCCTTTTCACCCATCATCCCACTTAAATCATGAAAAAAGGCCTTAAAATATTCAGCCTGGCACAAAGTAAGGGGAGGGGATTCACAGACTCTTTCTGTAAATGATAAGTATTTCAGACCTGATGGGAAAGGCTGACTCTGTTGGAACTACTCAACTCTGCTGCTATAGTGCAAAGGCAGCCACAGACCATTCATACATGACAGGTGTGGCTGTATACCAGTACAATTTTATTTACAAAAAACAACCCCTGTTTTACAGTGACCAAAGTGAAAACAAATTCACATGCCTAGTAAAACTTTTCTTTTAAAAATGGCCTAGATTGGGATGGGATGGGATGAGAAGGGATGGGGCGGGGTGGGATAGATCAGGATAGAGCATACAGACTTTATTGCATGAGAAATGCATAGTTTTGTGTTACAAATATGCTTTATCCAAAGACATCATATATGTATGACTGTTACAGATAATGGTTATAAATGTATTTTTCCATCCGAGTCAAGATTCGACATACTTGAAATATACTGGTTGAGTGGATAGACTCTTCACCTGGAAGTTGGATGTCCCGAGTTAAAATCTCCACTCTGCCACCAGTGTACACTTTGGGATTGAAACACGAGTTGACTCCTGGTTCTGAGATTCTGTGGACATACTGTCATCATCTAGTCAGGGAATCAGGGACACCCACAAACCCGATGATCCAGCTCAGAGGCTTTGGGGTCTCTTCCCCTCTCCAGCCCTATGGTAGCTTGAGGCCACATTTAAACACTCAGCCCATTTGTGGATGAGACTGAAGCCTAGAGAGACAAAGGACCTGCCCAGAGAAATTCATCTCAGAATTCCTAAGCCAAACTCAAACATTGGTTTTCCTTTTCAATCTAAACCCCTTGCCTTTTTCTCCATGGCATGGTCCTCTTTGAGGAGGGTAGTATGCTACAGCCCCAAAACTCCAAGCTGTAGCTCACCCTCTGTTCCTACTTCGGAATAATATCTGATCAATTCCTAAAACACATAGAAATGAAGCAGTGACTACCAGGAGCCAGTGTGGGTTTATTAAGAACAGGTAATGTCAACTCACATCCTCTCCTTTTTTCATGAGTTATTAGATCTCTAGACCAGGGAAATCAAGTAGAGAGCATGTATCTGAGCTTCCAGAAGGATCTGACAAGGTGTCTCTCATGGCCCTGCAGAGCAGCTGGTGAGATATAGGTGGAGAATGAGTGAGTGAGACAGGTTCATGGTTGGTCGCCCAACCATAAACAAAAGACATCATTTTACGGAGCAACGAGAGTTGTAGGAGGAGGGCTCTGATGCCTACGAATGAGTGGAGGGAGTGGCGAGGACTTAGGCAAGCAGAAAGGGATATAGTTAACCTAAGAGAGCAGCCCCCCATATGATCACCCAGCAGCAGCCCACTGAGGCCATGAGAAAACTCGGGCAAATGGACCCCATAGCCCCTGGCTTTGCAAAGAAAGTAGAAATCTGGACTTTCCCTGTATGCAGCAAGCACATTCTAATTAAAAAGTAAACACTGTGTGCATGATCAGCCAAGCATGTCTGCAGCCCAGGACGACCCATGGACACCCATTTGTAATGTCTGCATTAGAAGTTTACTGTCGGTTTACTAGAGGAATTTCTCCAAGCAATAACCCAAGGCTCTATCCTCTATCCTGTCCTAGTCACCATTTTCATCACAAATTAAATGAGGACACAGAAGGCATAATTATCACACAGACAGATGTCAGAGACCTGGGAAGGGGGCTGGCAGGATCAAAATTCAGAGTGACTTTTGCAAGCTGAACCACAAAACCCAACATGTCAGGATGAGACTTATTAGAGAAAATTGTCAGGGTGCGTGCATGTGTGCCCCATCACTCAGTTGTGTCTGACTCTTTGCAATCCCATGGACTATAGCCCTCCAGGCTCCTCTATCCATGGAACTTTCCAGGCAAGAACACTGGCTGCTGCTAAGTCACTTCAGTCATGTCTGACTCTTTGCAACCCCATGGACTGCAGCCCGCCAGACTCCTCTGTCCACGGGATTCTCCAGGCAAGAATACTGGAGTAGGTTGACATTTCCACCTCCAGGGGATCTTCTCAAGCCAGGGACCAAAGCTGTGTCTCCCTTGTCTCCTGCAATGGCAGGTGAATTCTTTACCACTGAGCCACCTAGGAAGCTCATAAGGGTGCACCAGAGGTCAAAAATATTTAGACCATAGTTGGTCCTATTTATGCCAAACTTGGTCCATGGTGAGCTCTCAGGTTCTGCTCCTTTTTGGAGTAGGTCCTCCTCCTTGTTTGGCCTTCCTGAAGGGAGAAGGTGCTGTCCCAGGACCCCTTAAGCCCTTGCCCTTCNAGAGGTCAAAAATATTTAGACCATAGTTGGTCCTATTTATGCCAAACTTGGTCCATGGTGAGCTCTCAGGTTCTGCTCCTTTTTGGAGTAGGTCCTCCTCCTTGTTTGGCCTTCCTGAAGGGAGAAGGTGCTGTCCCAGGACCCCTTAAGCCCTTGCCCTTCCTCAAGGGATGCTGCTGTCCTCAGCCTGGGGCTTTTGCCACCACCTGCTCCACCTCCTGCAGAGAAGGCCATGGCACCCCACTCCGGTGCTCTCGCCTGGAAAATCCCATGGACGGAGGAGCCTGGTGGGCTGCCGTCCATGGGGTCGCTAAGAGTCGGACATGACTGAGCGACTTCACTTTTCACTTTTCACTTTCATGCACTGGAGAAGGAAATGGCAACCCGCTCCAGTGTCCTTGCCTGGAGAATCCCAGGGACGGGGGAGCCTGGTGGGCTGCCGCCTCTGGGGTCGCACAGAGTCGGACACGACTGAAGCGACTTAGCAGCAGCAGCTTCACCTCCTGCAGGCCAGAGCCCCAGCCTATAATATCCAGGCTAAACCCACAAACTAGTTCTGATTATTTTAGTAAAACTTAGGGTACTCAACACCATGGGAGTCATTAAAACCTAAGAATGTTCCCAGAACAAGACCCAGCTCCACAATGGCCTCATCCCTCAGGCTGCAGAGAAGATCAGCCTTCCCACCCTCTAGGCCACGAGAAGGTAATAAGTCCCATGAGGGCAGGGATCCTGTCCATAACATTCTTCACTCCGTGACCAACACCAGCACAAAGCCTGGTCCAGATTAGATGTGCAGTAAATATGAGGGGTCAAGGCTATAAAAACATACTTTTTGGATAACCAGAAATTTCAGTATTGAGTATGAATTAGATGACACTAAGAAATGATTGTTCATTTGTTAAGTGTAATGATGGCATTGTTGCATACGAAAATAATTATCTTTTTGCTTTCTTTTCAGTAGGGGAAGTAGAAACTACAGAAATTTAGGAGTGAGATGACTTGATGTGCTTGAGATTTTCTTTAATACGTGCTAGAGCTAGACAATAAAAAAGGCCGAGCGCTTAAGAACTGATGCCTTCAAACCATGGTGCTGGAGAAGACGCTTGAGAGTCCCTTGGTGAGCAAAGAGATCAAACCAGTCAATCCTAAAGGAAATCAACCCTGACTATTCACTGGAAGGACTGATGCTAAAACTGAAGCTTCAATTCTTTGGACACCTGATGCAAAGAGCCGACTCTTTGGAAAAGACCTTGATGCGGGGAAAGATTGAAGGCAGGAGGAGAAGGCGACAACAGAAGACAAGATGGTTGAATGGCATCATCAACTCAATGGACATGAGTTTGAGCAAACTCCGAGAGATGGTGAAGGACAGGGAGGCCTGGAGTTCTGCAGTCCATGGGGTTGCAAAGAGTTAGACATGACTGAGCAACTGAACAACAATTGCCTAAGAAAGAGGTTTCCCAGGTAGCTCAATGATGAAAAATTCGCCTGCCAAAGCAGGAGCTGCAGGAGACTCGGGTTTGATCCCTGGTAAGATCCCCTGAAGGAAGGCAGGGCAGACCACTCCAATATTCTTGCCTGGAGTATCCCCGTGGACAGAGGAGCCTGGTGGGCTACAGTACAAAGTGTCTCAAAGAGTTAGACATGACTGAGCACACACATAGCCTAAGAAAAACGGGAGGACCGGATCGAATTCTGTGTGTGTGTCTCTCTCTTGGAATACTCTTTAAAAATATTGATGAGGTTGTAAGGTAGGCATGCCACCAGCTGAGAATTAGTTGCTTGCCACTAACTAGAATTAGTTGCTGGAACTCCATCCTGAAGCACATAGAGCCTTTCTCTCCTTCCCTCTGGCTCCCCATGGGGATGGTAGAAGAGGATTCCTACTTCGTGATGAGAAAGGACCCAAACTTTCTGCATACAGTGGCCCTGCCCCACACCATCCCCGAGCCAGGCCCTGAAGCAGCCTGTCCTGGGTGACACCCCAGGGCTGAAGTGAGCAGTACAGCTGTCCAAAAAATTTTCCAAAACTTAGAAATAAGGCAAACATCCTTCCAGTGCCATAGAGGGGTGAAGGGCACCCAGGACTCTCTAGGGAATTACATTTGATGCAGCTATCTACAGCTGATTTAGAGTCCCAGGTTTAGTAAAGTTAATTTATTGCTTTTGACCACTAGAGATGCAAATTTCTATCTAGTGAAAAAGAAACTTCAAAGATTACATTTATGGTTCTAATGCACATTAATCAATTTTTAAGCTAACCCAGCAATATTATCTTAACATTTCCTATGAATACCCAGCTTCTTAAATGCTCTTTGAGCCTATTTTAACATCTTATTGGTCCCCTCACTCATTAACAAGTAGAATAAAATCTTTGTGAGTGAAAGTGAAAGTCACTCAGTCATGTTCAACTCTTTGCAACCCCATGGGCTACACAGTCTGTGGAATTCTTCAGGCCAGAATACTGGAGTGAGTAGCCTTTCCCTTCTCCGAGGGATCTTCCCAACCCAGGGATCAAACCTAGGTCTCCCACATTGCAAGTGAATTCTTTAACAGCTGAGCCACAAGGGAACCCCAAGAATGCTGGAGTGGGCAGCCTATCCCTTCTTCCAGTGGATCTTCCTGACCCAGGAATTAAACCGGGGTCTCCTGCATTGCAGGCAGATTCTTAACCAACTGAGCTATGAGGGAAGCCCATGTTCATTTTATATTGATATGAGAGTAATGTTTTTTAACCCTTGGAAAATCATACTTTATCAGCATCCTGGGTCCTATCTCCTGTGAGTCAACTGTTTCCATTCTGTTGACACGGAAACTCAAGAGGGCCCATTTCGAATGCGCATAGCTACAATCTCTAAAACAAAAACAACAACCAAAAAAAAAAAAAAAACCCTTTTCCTTTTATTTAGCTAGAATCTGTCTCTATAGAACTTTCCTCCTCTGCTAGTGCAGTGAAAACAGCGACGGCTTTGGAGTCAGACCAACCTGGGTGCAAGCCCCCAGTTCTATCACTTATTAGCTGCTCGACCTTGGGAAAGGCACTCCGTCTCCTGAGCCCCCCTTTCCTTATCTCCCTGCTGTGAGAATTAGATGAGATAGTGCATATAAAGCACTTAGCACCGGGGCATAGAGTAGGTCAGTTCATCTTCGCAGTCATCTCCTCATTTGTTCACTTATCCAGCAAGCATTCATTGAGGTACTGGTGGCGAATGCTGGTGCTGCAAATATGCATAACAAATAGCTCCCTTCTGAGGATGCATGCAAATCAGTAGGAGCAAAAGAAATGTTTAAAAGGAAATTCTAATACAGCATGATAAGTACAACAAAAGAATCGTGTACAGTGCACAGAGGAGGCTGCGGCAGAGACAGAGACGCTTTCCAGAGACTTCCCAGAGACGGTGTTGTCGACAAAGTGTTTTGAACATTACCAAGAGTTTTCCTGGCACTCAAGGAGGGAGAAAACATTACAAAGACTTGGCAAAATAAAATAGCATGGTGGGCCTTCCTGGAGTAGGAAGAGCAAATGAGGGCAGGGGCATGAATTTGTAAAGGGAGATGGAACTGGTAAGTCAAGGTAGTCTGACTTTTTCCTTAAGAGATGATGGAGAGCTAGAAGGTATCGTGTATGTGGTCTCAGAAAGATCGTGGTGATGGCAATACGAGGAATAGAACAAGACGAAGACTGGAAGACATCTCTGACAACCCAGTTCAAATAAAGGTGAGACAGAGGTGAAACCAGGAAACAGAGAATGAAGGGGGGAAAGGTTTAGAAAACAGAATCCGCCAGACACGGCAAGCCACGTGACAATCCTGGTGACTCCACGCCCCTTAGAAGGGAAGCTGCCCCACCCTCAGGTCCCTGCCGAGAGGCCCTTGAGCAGGACTGGCAAATAACTGGATGCCTGGACCAAGAGCAGCTCACCACAGGCTGGCCTGTCACCCAAGAAGTATGCAAAATTCTGTCCAGGAGGACTGGTGGTGCCGCTCCAGAATTTGAATAGGAAAATGAAAAGATAATTAATCAGTAGGGGACAGGAAGAGAAAAGTGGATGACATGAGAAGAAAAGCCCGTATGTCATGGAAAGAGAGCAACCTCAGAGGCACCAACCACATGGCACCACTAGAGAGCCAGGTGCTCTACAACAGGGTGGTTAAACCCTTAGACTCTCCGGCGTTTGGAGCATGAACTCATCTAAGCACATCTAGATTCCTTGCTGCTGCTAAGTCGCTTCAGTTGTGTCCGACTCTGTGCGACCCCAGAGACGGCAGCCCACCAGGCTCCTCTGTCCCTGGGACTCTCCAGGCAAGAACGCTGGAGTGGGTTGCCATTTCCTTCTCCAGTACATGAAAGGAAAAGTGAAAGTGAAGTCACTCAGTCGTGTCCGACTCCTAGTGACCCCATGGACTGCAGCCTACCAGGCTCCTCCATCCATGGGATTTTCCAGGCAAGAGTACTGGAGTGGGGTGCCATTATCCTCTCAACAAAATTCTATTAGCTGGCTTTGTAACTGGTCAGATGTTAGGGGAAGGCATACATCTGCATAAACCTTTGAATGCAAGTCTCATCTCCTCCAAATCTCCCCCTTTTCAAGCTAAATACCCACCCCATTCCTTCACTCTTCTTCATTGACCATAATTCTATCCTCTTTCTCCACTCATTTTCTCCTTTGTACAAACTCCTGATTGATCTTGCTTCCTGCTCCCAGGATCCAGAGTCAGCGTACTTTATTTCCCACCCCTGACTCCACTTGCCTGTTTGCAGTTCAGCTTCTTTCATACTCTTCCTACCCAAACCCTAAAATGCTCTCACTGTAAGCAGGTCAAAAGGAAAGAAAACTGGTAAAATGAGACAGAAAGTTTTAGGGAGCTACAGGGGTCACAGAGAAGGCAAGAACAAAGAGAAATTTCTTGCTTGCTATAAAGAACAATCTGACAATTCTACACTCAATTCTCCATTCAAGAATAGTATTTTCCACACCCCTGTCTCCAAAGGTTTAGAACTGGCATTTGTGAAAAGGTAAAGAATCTGCCAGAATCCAGATATCCACATGTTTCACTAAAGTCAGGTAGATCCCCAAGGTTGACTAACGTGATAATTTAAGTTCCAGAAGGACTGAGATTTCTTTAGTGTGTGTGTGCATGCCTGCTAAATCGCTTTAGCCATGTCTGACCCTTTGCAACCCTATGGAATGTAGCCCACCAGACTCCTCTGTCCATGGGGATTCCCCAGGCAACAATACTGGAGTGAGTTGCCATGCCCTCCTCCAGGGGATCTTCTCGAGCCAGGTATTGAAACTGTGTCTCTTATATCTCCTGCATTGGCCAGTCAGGTTCTTTACCACTAGCACCAGAGATTTCTCTTCAGTTCAGTTCAGTTCAGTCGCTCAGTCGTGTCCGACTCTTTGCAACCCCATGAATCGCAGCACGCCAGGCCTCCCCGTCCATCACCAATTTCCGGAGTTCACTCAGACTCACGTCCATCGAGTCAGTCTCTCTTACTCATCACCAAATCTTCAAGTGCCTAAAATAACATCTGACATGTACCAGGGGCTCAGTAAATATTTATTGAGTGAACAAATGTATGAATTCACAGCAAGACTGCAATGAAGTCTCTGATAACATGCCACAGTTCTCTCCTCAGCCTACCATGATTAATAATTCAATGGAAACATAAAGGGATTTCAGGGGTGCGACTGATAAAATAAGAATGGAGTTGAGAAGAACTTTGAATACATTGCTGAACTGACTCAAGATTCAAAATATCTGAAGAAGACAGCAATAATCAATTTTACTATAGGAGATTGTGACAGTTGAGAGACATGATTTAGCAGTGGTGCTCTTGAGAAAGAACCATGGGTCTTAGCTGATAATAAACTCAGTCAGAATTTGAGCTGCTAAAAAGCTGCCAGGAAAGCAACTGTACTGAGTCACAGAGTCCAGAAACGTGCGAGGTGATGGTCCCCAGGATAAGATGTGCTGCTCAGCCCACCTCTAGAGCAATTCGCTTGGTACATGAAATACACTCAAGGAAGGAAATCAAGGAAAGGACAGAGATCGTACCATAGGACAAACAACTGAAGGAACTTAGCATGCTCAGCCCAGAGAAGTCTCAGAGGGTATGTCAGTTTCCTGGGCCTGCCATAACAAAATACCACACACTGGGTGGCTAAAAACCACAGAGGTTTATTCTCGCATAGCTTGGGAGGCCAGAGTCCAAAGATCAAGCTGTTCACCGGGCCATGCTCCCTCTGAATCCTCTAAGAAGGGGTCCTTGCTTGCCTCTTCCGCATCTGGTGGCCCCCAGGCATCCCTTGGCTCGTGACAGCATCATTCCGGGCTCTGCCTCCGTCTTCGCTTGCGCTTCTCCCTTTGTGTCTGTCTTACAAGGACACCGGTGGCATGTGACCCACCCTACTCCAGTATGAACTCATTTCAACTAATTCTACCTACAACAACCCTATTTCCAAATAAGGACCACACTCTGAGGTACTGGGCTTCCCTTGTGCTCAGCTGGTAAAGAATCCACCAGCAATATGGGAGACCTGGCTTCAATCCCTGGGTTGGGAAGAGCCTCTGGAGAAGGGAAAGGCTACCCACTCAAGTATCCTGGCCTGGAGAATTCCATGGGATCGCAAAGAGTTAGACACAACTAAGAGACATTCACTTTCACTTTCACTTTTCCGAGGTACTGGGGGTTAGCGCTTCTACATGTATCTTTTGATGGCATAACTCACCCCATAAAAGAAGGCAGGAGAACTGTCTATAATTTGAAGAACTCTCTTGTAGAGGATTTGATCCATACAGCCTAAACGGTAGAACTAGGGAAATTGTAGCCACTTACAGAGAACTTTCTAAGAGTCGAAGATTTATCCCTTTTGATTCCCAACAGTGAAGCTGCTGAGGAGGAGGAGGGATGACTCCTGGAGCTGGCACTGGGGGGAATTCCTTCCTTTGCAGGGGATCAGGCTGCAGACCTCTGGTCACTCTCAGGGGACTCGATTCCATGTGTCACTGCCCTCTGGTACCCTGGCATGAGGGAACCGTTTTTAACCAGGCAGAGATTTAAGTGGCTGTTTCCAAGAGGCAATATAAGCAGACAAGCCCCACAATAACACAGGCTGCTCATGAGAAATGGAGCATGAATTGTAGACCCAGGGAATGAATGTAAATTCAGCAGTTATTTTAATTTTTAATTGGAAAAAAGACCATCCCACAAGAATAGGAGGGGAGTGTACTTTGCATAGCACTATAGAAAGCATTTGTTAGTGCTGCCGAGACACACGGCACGGTCTTGTTGCCTCTGCCATCCTTGCGATTGAGATGGGAAGGATTTCTACAGGGACTGCTACTGCTGGCCGCCTCCATAGATAACAAAGGTCATGGTTTATGGGCACAAAAGACTCTGCTCCAGAAGCAGCTTCATTGGTATGCAGGCATGGAAACCCAGCAGCCAGCCCAACTCCCTCCCATTTTTCTGGACAGTTTTATATTCAAATGGAATAGCTGAAGATAGAAAGGTGTCAGAGGAGGAGAAATGACACCTATTAGGCACCTACTATGTGCTAGTCATTGGTCTCATTGAATTATGGAAGCCTTGGACTGCATGACTGATGGGGTTAGTACATGTGTGTGTGTGTACTTGCACACAAATTAGCACATTTGTGAACTAGATGGAGAAGTGGAGGATGAGGGGAAAATTCAAAGTACTTAGAAAATGGGAAGATAACCGAACAAAATGTGCATAAGAAGAGTGGAGATCCAGGAGTAGCCTTATGAGATGATGAATTATGTAGCTTCTTTGGGGGCTAGTAGGAAAGTTCCTGCCTCCCACAGGAGTATCCAACCTAGACGGAACAGTGGGTGCTACAACTGTGAGGACTGTTGAAAGAATAAAGTGGGAATCAGGGCTTCCCATGTGGCACTAGTAGCAAAGAATCCATCCATCAATGCAGGAGCCATGGGTTCAATCCCTGGGCTGGGAAGATCCCGTGGAGGAGGGCATGGCAACACACTCCAGTATTCTTGCCTGGAGAATCCCATGGACAGAGAAGCCTGATAGGCTACGGTCCATATGATTGCGGAGTCAGACATGACTGAAGCAACAGCACACACACACACACACACACACACACACACACACACACAGTGATTCCATGAGCCAGCTCTAGGAACAGGCTGAAAACCGTAATCTCTCCTGGGAACATCCATCTGGCAGCCCCCATGGCTGCAGTTCATCTCCGCTGAATGCCCTGCCATTCCCTTACCCTTTACCTCGTTCAAACTGAGTCTACCTGCCAAGCTCCAAAACCAGTTTCTACTCAGACTTCACTAATACATACATACCTCCAAGATATTGTGGGTTCAGTTCCTGGCCATCACAATAAAGCAAGTATCTCAATAAAGGGAGTCACGGAAATTTTTTTATTTCCTGGTACCTACGAAAGCTACACTTACACTATACTGTAGTTTATATTATAAACAGTGCATTATGTCCAAAAAACAATATATATACCTTTATTTTTAAAATGCTTGTTTGCTAAGAAATGCTAACCACCAGCTAAGCTCTTCATGAGTCATAATCTTTTTGCAATCATAGATCACAGAGCACCAAAACAAATATAATAATAACAATGAAATTTTTGAAATATTGCAAGAATCACCAAGAAGCAATATAGAAACACAAAGCAAGAAGATGCTGTTGGAAAAATGATGCCAATAGTCTTGCCATATTCAGGGTTGCCACAAACCTTCAATTAAAAAAAAAGTAATAAAGAGAAGTGCAAAATAATGAGGCATGCCTGACTTGTCAGAAGGACCAACACTCTCGGAGTCTCAGCAGCAGGACAACTGCTTTGGATTTCCTCATCTACACATCAGTCACTTCCCAAATCCTACTAGTAGTTTTTGTATAATATCTCCCCACATTTTCACTCGTAATGTCCCGTCCCTAGGCAAGGGTCCAGTCTACATATGCCTCAGTTAGAGCAACTCAACAGTTGGCTGTTCAAAGCCTTCTATGACCGAGCCCCATCCTACTTCATAAACCAATGGCCCACCCTCCCACCGCTCAGTTAAATGAGCCTCTCCCTTCTATCCACTGGCCCGCTTTAAGCCAGCTTCTATCTCTTCACCCGCACCATTTCATCCATCTGGTTTTCCATTTTTCCCTACGTATGCATTCCCCCCTCCCCCTCCCTGCCCATCCATTCATTCAAAAAACATCATAATAAGTGTCAACTATGTGCTGACAACCTTCTAGGTGTGGAGATCCAGTGATGGTCAGGACAAAGTTTTCCTGTTCTGGGAGCTTATGTTCTAGTGAGGAAGTCGCCAATTAAAGCTTGAGTGAAGGTACAAAGAATGTCAGGATGTGTGTGTGTGTGTCTGTGTGTGTTAGATGGGGTGGTTAGGAAAGCCTCAGTAGGGAGTAGATGTTGGATCTGAGACATGAGTGACGTGAGAGTTAATCCTGTGAAAACTGGGGTAAGAGCGTCAAAGTCTTCTTCAGAGATCACATAGCTGTTCAGAAACCACCCCCACCCCTAAACTCCAGGACTCACTGCCTGAGGTATTCGTGTGCCCTTGACTTGCTTTTTACCTGTTTGTGCCTAACCAGATGTTAAGATCTTTAAAAGCAGGATCTGGATGCCACAATCTAAAAGTCAGAGGTTAATAGAGCATTATTGCATGCAAGGATCACCTAACTAAGGCAAAATAAAGGAGAAATCATCTCACTTTGATTTTCAAATGTGAGTATCCAAGGAAAAATTTCTTCCCTGTGATTTGAGTAAGGCTGTCTTGCACATGTCATTCACTCCACAGTGGAGGTTTTCCAAGCTGAAGGTGAGGAAGCCAGCTAAGGCCACTCTGTCTGGTTTATAAGAAGGCATATAATCCATAACCAGGCAATAAAATCCTTATGACTGAGGCAGAAAATGCCACTGACAGCTCCAAGATGGAAGGACATCTGTTGTCAAACTATCTTGAAATCCATGAGCTGAAATTGCAGTGAAAATGTTGTCCTGAGGACGCTTCTGACTTCAGGATAATGATTCCAGGATAAATCATTTTCATGATGAGCTGCTGTTGAGAATGAGCGAAAAAGATACTGAAATGTATCTAGAGTTGACTGAATTGAATCTTACTTTGTGAGTAATTTTAAAGTATATAGTATTAATATTTTTAATGTAAAATGTTTTTACTTTAATGCATTTAGTTGCTTTAATGAAGAGTTAGATTTTTGCCAACCAGCTAACAAATATTAACTGAGTGTATCCAGTCCCTGAGACTACACAATGAGGTGGGTAGTGAATGAACAGATACAGTCCTTGTCACCAAGAACTTACAATACAGCAGAGAAGATAGATGCTAAATAGATTAGTGTCAATAATTAGAAAATTACAAGGAAACAAAACATTGCAATACAGAAGCACGGGGGGCTACTGAAGGGTGTGGGGAAAGGGGTGGGGTGGTGGGGTGGTCAGAGCAAATTCTCTAAGGAAGGGACATTTCATCCGAGACAGAAATTGACTGGCAGTACTGGTGAATGAAGGGAGCACAGAAGTTTGTTCCAAGCAAAGGCCATCCTCTGTATCACCAGTGGGGAGCATCACAGCCCTGGAAGAATGGTGAATTCAGTGGGGCTGGAGTGAAAGGGGCCCAGGGCATGGCTGGGATGGCAGCACGAAGCAAAACCAAAGCAGGCTTTGCTATTGGATTCTGACTTTGCCCTAGGATCTACTGAAGGCCATTTCACTTCTGGATATCAGGGAAGCATACTAATCTCAGTAAAAACAGAATCCTATAAGTCCCTCTTCAAGAAAGAAAAAATTGAGATGAGATATGAACCACCTTTTATGAAGAGAATCAGTTTTAATTAAAGGAAAACTGAAGAAAATCACTAGGACCTAAAAATACTTTTGTTTATCCAGGCATCATGCTGTAAATGGGTTTTCTTGGCTGATAAAAGAAGCTGGAGGATAAAGATTATTTACAACCCAGCTAGTTAAAAAAATCTATTCGTTTACAAATCACACTGAGATAGGTCCCCAACAGAAATTATACTAGATTATGCTCCGCTCAAGTGGCAAATTTTTTAGCTGCCATTTTACAGAAAGAGATAAGGACTGGCTTTCTTTCAAATTGCTTTGACATCCCTATTTTGGCCCATCTGATATGCGAACCTTTAATGTTTGTAGGTGAACATGAAGAACTGTGAAACATGTTTTCAATAATCATAGGGAGATAAACAAAACTGGAAATTGTAATGGTTTGAAATGTGTAGTTATTAGTGGTAACTTCAGATATAATTAAACATAAAATAATTGAATTATTTTCTTCCTCTTTTCTTTGCCTAAACCCCATTGTTGCCAAAAATGTAAAACCTAGTTTACAACTTTGGGAGTCTGAAACTGTAGCTGTCAGTCTTTCTTTTGAAGCTGTTATTAATAAAATAAAAAAGGGAGTTTTGCTTACACTTCACTCCCACCGGTTAACCCCATCAATGCCTGTCACAGTCAATCTTCCCCAAACCGGACTATGCCGACTTCTACACTTCTGCTTGTGTCCTTGTCCCTACCTGGAATTCCCTTCTTATTTCCAGATGCAGAGTATTTCATACCAAATGATTAGGAAGGAAGACACTGCTATTTATTACTAAGGAATCCTTATTGTGAATTCATGTCTTTGGAGTAAAGAATAAACTTCCTGAAAGATGCTAATTTTGTTTGGGGGGAGTTTTTTGTTGTTTTGGCTGCTCAGCATGTGGGATCTTTAGTCCCTAACCAGTAATGGAACCCACCTCCCCTGCAGTGCAAGGGCAGAGTCTGAACCACTGGACCACCAGAGAAGTCGCCAAAAGATCATGCTCAATCCAATTTGTTACCATTTGCTGGTTTCCTTCTTTATGTAGAGAACAATATCCAAGGAAGAAACAGGTTGAGAATGAATATACAGTCAAATGACATGCCACATAAATCAGAGACTCTCACTGACCCACTTGTAATACAGCGTGTGTTTTGTGCTGCCCCCTAGTGGCTGAAGCGAGAGGGCCAATGAACTATTTTCGTGATCTCCAGTCGTGCAAACGGAGAAGACGATGGCACCCTACTCCAGTGCTCTTGCCTGGAGAATCCCAGGGACGGGGGAGCCTGGTGGGCTGCAGTCCACGGGGTCGCCAAGTGTCGGACACGACTGAGCGGCTTCACTTTCGCTTCCCTTTCATGCATTGGAGAAGGCAATAGCAACCCACTCCAGTGTTCTTGCCTGGAGAATCCCAGGGACGGACGGGGCAGCCTGGTGGGCTGCAGTCCACAGGGTCGCTAAGAGTCGGACATGACTGAGCGACTTCACTTTCGCTTTTCACTTTCATGCATTGGAGAAGGAAATGGCAACCCACTCCAGTGTTCTTGCCTGGAGAATCCCATGGACGGAGGAGCCTGGTGGGCTGCTGTTTATGGGATCACACAGAGTCAGACACGACCGACACGACTTAGCAGCAGCAGCAGCAGCAGTCCTGCAAAGATCAAAAGCACATGCTACAAGTGACCCAGAGTGCAGACACATTTGCAGTCAGATGGAGGCTGCCTGGCTCACATATGAAAGTGAACCTGCCCACTTTGCCCTATGGGCTTCCCAGGTGGCACTAGTGGTAAAGAATCTGCCTGCCATTGCAGGAGACAAAGAAACATGGGTTTGATCCCTGGGTAGGAAAGTGTAAACCCACCCCAGGATTCTTGCCTGGAAGATTCCATGGACAGAGAAGCCTGGTTGGACATGACTAAGTGAGTGAGCACCTTGGCCTCACCAAATGCCAAGACAACTGGCAACAAATTGGAGCTAGGGTCATCCCTTGGTCAGTCTGGTAGTACTATTAAGACAAACGCCAAGATCATTTAAGATAATAATACCCTGGCAACTCTTTAAAATTTCTCTTGGAGAAATGGAAAGTTGGCAAGACCAGAGACAGAGATCAAGTGGCAAACAGGACCCCGGATGCTGCAGAGAAGGGGACAAAGGCAAGGTGAATGACCTCCAGGTTACTTCTGAGTACACAGGTCTTTCTGGCATGGTACCCAAAGCAGTAGCCATAAACTGCCAGTCAAAATGGCACCTTGAAATTCTGGTGTTGGATCTGGGTGAATAGTCACATCAGATCATTCAAGACAAGAACTTCCGAGTTGAATGCCCCCAACTGAGTTTCCATGGGTCCTAGTAGTTCATAATGTGCCCCACAGAGACAGCCCCTCAGGACTCCACCAGGTAGATGTCAAAGCCTTTGCCATTCGAACCAGCACAGCTGCTCCTCCCCAGGCTCATTAGCAGCATGGCACTCATTCACAGCGGCTGCCGGTTTAAACGTTCTCCCCCACGTGGAGCAGGACCTATAAAACCTCCCCCAAATACATCCTCCTGTGAAAGCGGTACATGCTTGGAAACAGATGTTTGCTAAAGATGGGCCTGACAATTTGCCCTGCCAGGATCTAAGATTCTGACCCCCACCTGATCCTTGCCTCCCTCATGCCCAGTCTCCAGCCAAATCAGGTGGGCAACCATCCCAGAAGCACCACCACACTGACTCATAGTGCTTATCTGGGCATACAGTAGGCACAAAACTAATGTTAGCTACCAGCAGGGCTGATACAAAGCAAACATGCACCAAGACAACATAAAAGTTGTCAAAATGTGGGGAAATGCCCTACTGGATGTTAGATAGCTGCTTCCCCAATGCCCCTGCTCACCCAATGTCTACCATCACGCGGTGGTGCGATGCCTTCCCTCAGTAACCTGGGAACCTCCGGGGTCCACCTTCCAGCATCCATTCTGATTGGCCACTGCCATAGATACAGCCATTAAATGTGTTACCATGCCTAGTTATTATCATCCGCATTATCATCGGCATTATTTATGGACTCACACATTGTCAGCAACATTCATATCCAGGAACTGTGCCTGCCCCGGTTTGTCCCCAACCTCTGGGATTTCTCCTTCTCCTTCTCCAAGAAGGCTCCTACCCTCTGCCCATCCCTCCAATAATGGTATTTTCTGGCTCCTCGCAATCCCTGGGTCATTTCACCCACAGCCTTGACTTCTCTTAGGTTCACTGAATCCTCGTGGTAATGGGACGTGTTGATTTTGCTGGACTGGACCATCTCTTTCCCACCATCTTTTTGCTTGCACAGGTCTGGGTTAGCATGGCCATAAGAGACATTTTACAGAAGATTTAGAAGGTGGAAATGAAAGAGAGAAAGTTTCGTCTTACTCTCAGAAAGCCACTGCCGGGCAGTTGATGCTGCTTATCCGCTGGTCTTCTTGCCCCTGTGAGGCAGCAGGCAAGCAGGCAGCTCCTCCAGCTTCTGCCAGACCTCTCCCATCAGCATCTCTCTCTGCTGCAAACAGGAGTTGCTAAGCAAATTCCTGATGCATACATATTAGGTCTGCGATCAAGGAAACCAGCTTCTCCTCTGTTGAAAACCTAAAGGTGATGGGAGACCAATTCAGTTGCTAGGCCAGTTTCACAGGTTCTGCCTCATCTTTGTAGAGCCCCTCTGGTCTTGCATTCCCACAGTGTATATTTCCTTGTCTGTTCTTTCCTGATTTCTGCCATCCAGACACAAATGTGACAGCCCTACACAAACTGTTGGCCAGCGCTCACACTGCATGCTGTCAATGCTCTACAATAAATCTATGTCTGTACCTATGTCTACATCTGCATCCATATCTATAGAGAGGTCACCTAAATACACAGACAGAGCTCCTAGTGGTTCTGCTTCTCCAACTGCCCTCTAGCTGATAGCAACACATGCACCAGTCACCTGGGCCATAAATCAAGTGTGATCCCAATTCCTGTCTCTTATCACTCTCCACATCTGAGCAGCCACCCAGCAAGTCATCCACTTCCCAACCTGTTTTGTCCTCCAGTACTGGGATCTTTGTTTTGCTCTGTTTTGTGTTGGGGTTTGACAATGGGACTCTATCTGTTTTATAAACAGCAACTAGAAACGCGTGGTAGAAAAAAGCAGAAGGGAATTCATCAGTGACTGCTAATAATCCTTAAAGGCTCAGCAAAGAACTGTGAATAATCCAAGTGTAGGTCAGCTTGCCTTTTCATCCCCTCACAACTGTGCAAACATTAAACAACCAGTCATGATCCCTTGGAAGGCAGAGCCGTGGAAAGCCTGTAGGTCAGAGCATTTGTTGTGACCAGTGACAAGCTGGGTACTCACTGGGGGCTTGGCAGCGGCTTAATTATTAAGAATGCCTGTCACAGAAATGTGCTTGTGTTTATTTATCATAAAGGCGACAGGAGTTGCTAAGCAAATTCATAATACAAGCATCAAAAATGTTAGCCTACTTAAAAACAAGGAGCTTAAGTACTGGCCTTTACGTTCACATAATGTATATGCTCATTATACATCTTCCTCCTTGTGTAACACTGTCCTGGCGTGGATCTCTAACACATCCTCCCTCTTCCCTTTCGGCATTTGTCCCACGGCTGCTTGATTATAATGGAATTACATTTCCTTACGAATGTTCTGTTTCTCCAGAATGTCATTCATCATCCATTAATTCACAAAACATGTATTAAAGGCCTATTGTTTGCCAGGTGCTGGAAATATGACAGCTCATTAGACGAGGATTTGAATTTTTGGAACTTTTATTCGAATGGGAGATGATCATCTATCAAGAAGTGATGAAATAAATAATGTCATTTCATTTAGTGATAGATGCCACAGAATACACAAGGTTGGGTAAGAGATAGTGAGTGTGAACAGCTGGTCAGGGAAGGCTTCCTGGAGGAGGTAACAGCTAGGCAGGGATGTGAACACCAGGAAGGACATACTAGGCATGCGTCCACTTGAACAAGAGCTTCTGGCCAGAGAGAACCTTCCCTGTGGCCAGCACTCACGCTGTGACAAAGGAACAATAAGGAATACCGAATGTGTTTCCCTTCAGCTTCTGGAGCACTCCAAGCTCTCTTATGCTTTTGCCCACTCTATTCCCTTCACTCTTGCTCCTACACTCACCTGAATGACTCCTCATTTTTCAGGTCCCAATCCAAACACTCATTGCTCAGAGAAGTCTTCCCAATCTAAGGCACCACCTCCTTGCAACTTTCTCTGGTAACACCTGCTTCTACCTTTACAAAGTACAACTGTTTGCACGTTGTATTAGTCAGACTTCTGCAGAGAAACAGAACCAAGAGGTGAGAGAGAGAGAGTGCTATATCTACAACTATTACTATCTACCTATGTCTACATCTGTGTATTTATATTTGTATAGATTTATCATAGGAATTGGCTCAAATGATCATGGGGGTTGAGAAGCCCCATGCTCTGCTGTCTGCAAGCTGCAGAACCAGAAAAGAAAGTGGTATAATTAGATCTGAGTCCAACGCCTGGGAGCAGGGGTGAGGGGCCAATGGTGTAAGCCCCAGCCCTAGACTGAAGGGCAGAAATCAGGGTTGGTATCCTAGGGGAAGAGAGGATAGGTTCCAGCTGAAGCAGAGGGAGAGAATTTGCCCCTGCTCTGCCTTTATGTTGCATCGGGCCCTAAGAGAATTGGGTGATGCCCATCCCCATTGGTGAGGGTGATCTTCTTTACTCAGTCTGCTGATTCAGATGCTAATCTCTTCCAGAGATACTCTCACAATCACACCCAGAAATAATGCTTTAACAGCTGTTTGGGCAACATTTAGCCCAGTCAAGTTAACTCATAAAATTACTTATCACATACGCATACTTACATAATACACAGAAAGTGCCGGGAGCCAGTGTGAGGAATCCCACCCGTGACAAGGTCACACGGCAGGAGATTTTGATGGGCAAGGATGAGTCAAATCTCAGGGTTTTTCTCCCTGGCATTTCCTGGGCATGTACCCCCCAAAACTAAGAATCTGCCTGCTTTTCCACTCTTCTGACATTCTCTGGGAAAAGTCAACTAAGGGCTTTAGTCTGCATTTGATAGAGTGTTTCAATCCAAAAACCCCTCTGATGGCTTTCTAGCCTGCCTGCAAGACTCTTACAGCTGAGCATGTGATTGCTTGAGGCCTCCTGACTGCAGGAGGCACAGGAAGCTTAAAACATCCTAGGAATGTAGGAGCTTCCGAGGAGTCTTGCATCTGGAGTCTTGCATCGGGAGTCTTGCATCTGGAGTCTTGCATCGGGAGTCTTGCATCTGGAGTCTTGCACCGATGCTAGGCTTCCCCCGTGTCTCTTCTTTACTCTAATTTCTGGCTGAATTCCCATCTGGGGCATGGAGGCTCACCATGTCTACTTACTTGTCCTGGCTGCTAAGACCCACTCGAAAGGGAGCCCAAGGTGGGGCACTCTCCGATATTCAAACGAACGCCGGTGACCCAACTTAGATGGTGCAAGCTCCTTGTCTGGAACTTTATTGGCTTTCCACGTAAACCAAGTATTCAGCCTCTTTTCTCCATCTTAATTTTCCCACTATACTATTATTTCCTAGTCTTATATTTCTAAATTAAGTTTTTCCTCGCCGATGCCGTCCCCACTTCGAATTCCCTGGACCCGCCGGGGCTGGACCCCGGCGAGAAAGCATTGCAATAATGAAGCAATGGATGTATCACAAACCAGTCATCCACAGAGCATCCAAACCAGACTGGCTGAGAAAAGGGTAGGAGNGGGAGTCTTGCATCTGGAGTCTTGCATCGGGAGTCTTGCATCTGGAGTCTTGCACCGATGCTAGGCTTCCCCCGTGTCTCTTCTTTACTCTAATTTCTGGCTGAATTCCCATCTGGGGCATGGAGGCTCACCATGTCTACTTACTTGTCCTGGCTGCTAAGACCCACTCGAAAGGGAGCCCAAGGTGGGGCACTCTCCGATATTCAAACGAACGCCGGTGACCCAACTTAGATGGTGCAAGCTCCTTGTCTGGAACTTTATTGGCTTTCCACGTAAACCAAGTATTCAGCCTCTTTTCTCCATCTTAATTTTCCCACTATACTATTATTTCCTAGTCTTATATTTCTAAATTAAGTTTTTCCTCGCCGATGCCGTCCCCACTTCGAATTCCCTGGACCCGCCGGGGCTGGACCCCGGCGAGAAAGCATTGCAATAATGAAGCAATGGATGTATCACAAACCAGTCATCCACAGAGCATCCAAACCAGACTGGCTGAGAAAAGGGTAGGAGTGGAACACAAAGGAAAATTTTTATTGTAAAGCAACAAGGATTTAAAGAAGGAAAGAAGGTAGAAGGGAAGCCTGATAAGAGAAGCCAAGCTGAGGGGCTGGGTTATGAGGGAAAGGGGCCAAGAGTAAACCAGGCAGAACAGTGGGCAGCAGCAGTGGCAAAGAAAGTCTAATAGCGAAACTACAGCTGTATTGCAGACCATCACCAGCAAAGGCTTCAGCACTATTCAGATGGACAGCGCCATGCATGCCTGAGATGCAAAGCCAAAGGGGGCCACCTGGGTCACCTGCTGCCTACCACACAGTCCTCCTCTGCCTAGACACCTTCAGCACTGGATGGGGTGCCCATTCTCAGCACCAGTTATGCATCGACCCCTACGTGCTGTGTCTTTTCTTCTTTATTGAAAGCATTTGTAATCTCTGAACCATTCTTCATGAGACAATGGCCAAACCATCCACCCTCTCCACCCTCTAGTCATCCACATCCACAAGTTTCCAATTTGTCAAGATCCACTTTGCAGGATGTTGTCTGAAACAGCACCCACTGCACCAGAAGTGTCTGAAGCTCGGTGCACTGGGACAACCGTGACATTGGGAATTGTGATGGTGTGACCTCAAAGCTTTTGAAACCAACCGAGCTGCCAGCTGGCTGGAAGCCAGGGATGACTTTGAGCCCAGCCTGCTTTGACAGGAGAGGTTCCAGCAGATGCTCCTGTATTTCATTGTGTGGCAAATGAATGCAGTGTGGGAGTAGAGGAAAATAGAACCAGGGAAAGGGCATGAACCCTTCTGGGCGGCCCTAACAGATGGGCGTACATAATGAGATAACACAGGTTCCAATCTCGGGGCCAGCTGCTGAGGCATGACTGCTTCCTTAATGGAAAAAGAAGAAATTCTCCTTGAAATGAAAAATACAAGGCAGACAAATGTGCCCGAGGAGAGCTGCAGGATTGAATGCCCCCTCAGAGCTCTTCAGGGAACCAGAAAGTTCTAGTGAAAATACCACTGCAGGTGGAGCCGATTCCTTGTTACCTGCTCAGACTGGGTGAAAAACAGACCTTGAGTGTTCTGTGCACGCCTTCCATAGGCACAGGGCACCTGCATATGATTGACGTCATTTTGGATGGTTTTCTCCTCGGAGCTATTCTTTCCCCAAATTTCTGTTGCCAGAAAAATAACTAGAGAGCTCTCCAGTCTCCACATGCGCCCCACCCCCCACTTCCTGGGACATCTTTTAAAATGTATCCATAAAAGTGTATCTTAAAAAGGACTTTCTCCATTTTCATCATGTGGATAATTGATTTGTTACAACTCACAAAACAGCATTTGTCATTTCTAAACAACCAAGAGCAAGATGTGTTTCTTCCTCTGGAGTTGAGTGTGGAGACACTTGACTTATTGCTGCCGTTAAATTGAAGTGTTTGGCTGATTATTTGGTATTTCAGAATTCCTTATAAATCACCACCTTATTTTGGTGATTACAATTTTAGGAAGAGGCACTTGATTTATAGGCGACATCAGGGAGGATGGGGGAGGAGAGAGGCAAGAGGCTCAGTGAAGATACAGTTGGAAACATCTGTTTGATACATCACCCCCCCACCTTCTCTGCAAACCGCAGCCCTGGAATGTGCCTACATCTGGGAGATTTTTATTATCCAAACTTTGGCGGATAGATAAAACAAGAAGGAGGTGGTGGGGCAAGAGCAAGAGGGACGGTGTCCATGGCTGTTTCCAATTCTGGATGCACCAGTCCACTCAGGGTTCCTCCCCTCTCCCGGCTAGGGGTAGCAGAGAGTGGAGTTCTAAAGTGAAATTCATCCTACCATGCTACATGAACAAGCCATGAGACCTAGGTCCACGGTCCTGGTAAAAAGAAGAGGGCTGGCTCCAGCTGGACACAGCTGGATTCTGAGATGCAACAGAGCGGCAAATAACTTCTTCAGCTCCAGTGAGTCCATCAATCAAACATGTTTATTGGCAGCCAAAAGGAGTCAGACCACTGCAGCAGGTATTTAAGAGGCCCCCAGAAATGATTAGACGTGATGCCCACCCTGGATAAACTTACAGCCTAACTGGGAAGACCTGAGTGACATGCCAGTTGTCCACATCAGGTTAAAAAAAAAGTCAAATATGTCATAGGGTAGCTATGTATATGTGTCCCCTGGTTCATAATGACCCTCATAGCTAGAAGCAAGTGTCTGAAGTTTCTTCCCAGGAAACTAAGACCTCTACTCTGGTGATTAAGAGGTTCACTGTGCATTTTGAACACCCCAGAAGAAGGACCTTGACTGGTGAGATATGTTCAGTGCTAGATTATTTTAATTAGGACATGAACACCTGCCCCAGTGTCCAGGCTGGTCAGAGACTAAAACTAGTGTCACAGAGGATATATCTAGAAAATGGAGCATTCTGCCAGGAAAAGAGAAGGGATATGAGAGCTCGTGTGTGTCTGAAAAGTTGTCATGAGAAGGAAGAAGCAGATTTACCTTGTAATCACTCCAGAGAGAAGAGTGAGTATCGCTCGTAAAAAGTTGCCAAGAAGCAAATTTTAGTTCAACATCATCTAGCAATTAGAGCTCTGTGGGTATAAAGAGGTGGTAGACCATGAGCTCTCCGCCACAGGAGGTGTGGAGGGACACTCTGGGTAGCCATGTTAGAGCTACCGTTCAGAGAATTCTGCATTTGGCAGGAAGTGAAGTTAGATGCAATTTAAGTCCCTCGTCATTGTAAGAGTATGTGATTCCAGGACTTGGATTCACATTAGAGTGGGAATGGTTAATAGATTCTTTCCAGAATGCATGCTCTAGGAAAACCAAAAGAGAGCTTATAAAAAGTGATGAATATGTTGATGGAATTGTGTGTGCCCCTAATAGGAGAAATGGGCTTAGAAATAGATAATGAGTGCTCTAGTCAACGCTGAACTTGGTATTCTAAATTAGAGAGGGAATAACACATAGGGAGTGAGAAGAAACACACTGGCATCAGAAAGTGGTCATCAGCTTTGACTCTAGCACTTAGTAGCTGTGTGGTTTTGGAAAACTTACTTAACCTTTCTGAGCTTCTTGTTTCCTTACTGGCCAAGTGAAGGTCTAACAGCGTCACTCTCATAGAGACTTTGTTAAGATTCAGTGAGATCACTGATGCAAAGAATTAGCACAGTGCCCAGCTCAAAGCAAGGACTCAGTCACTCTAAGCCATTAAGAATGGTGCTGCTCTTTCTTAAGATGGACAGTTTCATATATATTTAATGTTGCTGAAATCAAAACATGTCTCATTCACACTGAATGTATTATTTTTCTCCCGATATACTCAGGCATGGGTGCACATGTGCACACACACGTGTGCAGGCACATGCACACAGCTATTTCTAAATGTCCAGTGCACCTTCCAAATGGCACCATCCTAGAATCAAGGGGTCTATGTCCTCCTCCACGCAGCCTTCCATGGTTACCAGCCTGAACTCTTAGTGGGAATATAGACAATAAAATCTGCAAAACCTAGCTCCCAGCTAACTTGTTTCTTCCACAACCTGTGCAGGGACCCCGTTCAGAATTTGGCGAACAATACAGGCTACCATTTGCCCTGCTCTTTCTGTGCGCTTGGTTGTGGTTCTGCACCGACGGCTACAAGTACATCAGCCCATTTAATCCTCCTGTCGGCTGTGCGAGGGCGGCACACGCCCCCATCTGGACACTGAGGCTCCTGTGTCTCAGAGGCCAGCCCAAAGCACATGGCTAATTTGTGGAGCCCTGAGTTTATGAGCCAGGCCTACTTGGCTTCATTGGCCAGGCTATCTCCCAGGATGTTGTAAGAAAGGTGGGAATTACAGCTCTCCTTCACTTCTGGGTTTTTAACTCCCAGACAAAGACCTAGTATATGGATTTTTACCAACAGTGATTCGCTGGGGACTGGGGAGAGGCATGTGGGGAAAGGGAATGGTATAGTCTCCATGTCTCAGCCTCCATGGTCCTTCTAGGTAGCTCTCGAAGGTGCACGTGTGTGCGTGCACACACACACACACACACACACACACACACTGCAGCCATCTGAGGGAATGGCCTGCAATGATGGTGGGCCTCACTGGAATAAAGATGCTAGTTGTTTCCTAACCGTCTCCCAGGACAGCATCTACTTCTTCAGCAAACCTCCAGTCCAAGGACTGGTCCTCAGCCTCACAGATCTGGAAACAGGATCTTGTCAATCCCCAGAGGACCAGGACTCAGGAATACTGACTCAGAGCAACACTCACAGGGGACTGGTATCTAGATCAGTTGTTGGTGTATTCATTTGCAGAGAGAGCTCTGAGTGCCATGTAGCCCAGCATGAGTGGGCCTGTCTAGGCTTCATGTCCCTGGAGACAACCATGGACATGACATGTGGTTCCATGAGTGGGGGGAGGAGGAGGAATGGAGGAGGGGGAAGGGAAGGGAGGATGGGAGATGGGAGTGTTGGGAGAAAGGCCTGATGGAAGAGCAAACTCAGCACAGGCCTGGTCCTTCTCCTCCCCCTGCATAAGGCTCTGCCACTTTGCCCCTTCAGCCCCTATATGGGGGTTCCAGGGGCTGACATCTCTCCTTCTCCAGAAATCTACCTCTTTACAGGGGTTACAGGCTCCACCAGCTCACTGCCCCTCCCCCTGCACGTACCTGGAGGCTACTGTCATCTGGAAGGGCAAGTGGGCATCACTCAACAATCAGATTCTGCAGAACAGAGAATGGGGTGCTGGGCCTGAGGGTCTTGGCCTGTTTCCCACTGCTGCTCCAGTGCTGGGTGAGCCCAAACTGCAAGGTCCCCCGACCCCTCCCATCAGAAGAGTGTTTTGCATGCAAAAAGCTCCTTCCTTCCCATTGTTCACTGGCAAAGCAACCAAAAAAAAGAGGATTGCAATGAGAAAAAAAACAAAACTATGGCTTTAAGATTTCCTGGCACAATTCAAAGGAAGATTATGCTAAGTATGGAGAAAACAATCTTTTCATCAAAGAAGCCTCTTTAGAATTTTCCACATCATTTAAACCTCTGTGGTGATTTAAAACTGTATTTATTTTAAAAAATAAATATGATAATAATAAGACTACCATTCTAAGAACACACAAGACATGTCGAAGCAAGTGCCTGGGAAGCTGCTCTTTTAATGGGTCCTTTTTGTGGGAAATGGGTAGGAGCCATAATAAAATGATTAGAGGATAGCAGGTCTGTTCAACAAATACACTTTGAGCACCTACTAGATGCCAGGCCCTGTGCCAAGCACTTATTAATACAATACAGAGATAACAAAGACCTGGCCCCTGGCCTCAGGTGGTTCCTAGTCTACTGGAGTCACAGCCTGACGTGCCAGCAACTACAGCCTGGTGAAGGCACTGGCACCTTTGATGCACACAGGCAGCAACTCCAGAGCTCAGCTTCCAGCTCTGTAAGTCATCTGGGAATGTCACCGAACCCCTCTGGGCCTCACTTTTCTGATACAGAAAATGAGGAGAGTAATAAAAAGTTCCGTCTAGTCAAAGCTATGGTTTTTCCAGTAGTCATGTATGGATGTGAGAGTTGGATTGTGAAGAAGGCTGAGTGCCTAAGACTTGATGCTTTCAAACTGTGGTGTTGGAGAAGACTCTTGAGAGTCCCTTGGACTGCAAGGAGATCCAACCAGTCCATTCTGAAGGAGATCAGCCCTGGGATTTCTTTGGAAGGAATGATGCTAAAGCTGAAGCTCCAGTACTTTGGCCACCTCATGCAAAGAGTTGACTCATTGGAAAAGACTCTGATGCTGTGAGGGATTGGGGGCAGGAGAAGAAGGGGACGACCAAGGATGGGATAGCTGGATGGCATCACTGACTCGATAGATGTGAGTCTGAGTGAACTCCAGGAGTTGGTGATGGACAGGGAGGCCTGGCGTGCTGCGATTCATGGGGTCGAAAAGAGTCAGACACAACTGAGCGACTGAACTGGACTGAATAATGATCTGAAGTATGTAAAGGGCCCAAAAGAGTGTCTGCTGCAGACAGGATGTGCTGGCCGCTATTGTTGTTATAGTAGGGGAGACACCCAGTCCAGCTCCCATGCTCTAACACGCTTCTACCAAGGGCAAGGTTTGGGGAAGTCTTGGTGAGTTGTGTTGTCAAGGACTGGGCAGTTGACCAAGTGGAGAAGGTGGAAGGAAGAGGGACTAGCATGGGAGAAGCAGAGGCATTAAAGGATCTCTCTCAGGGGACTTCTTGGTACTCCAGTGTTGTGAATCTGCCTTCCAATGCAGGGGACCAGGATTTCCATCCCTGGTCAGGGAAACAAGATTCCGCTTGCTGTGGGGTCACTAAGCCCATCCACCACAACTGCAGAAAGCCCACCGACCACAAGTGAGAGCCCACATGCCACAGCAAAGTCCCAGCACAGACAAAGACACTAAGAATTAGAAAACAAAGGGTCTCCACCACAGAGATGGTGGGTGATGAGATTTGGGGTGGGGAGTAGTAGCAGATAAGGCAGAGGGGGAGGAAGGGGGTCAGCTCCTGGGAATCTACATGGAGCTTGAATGACTATGTTTGTGTACTGAAAGCTGTTGAAGGGTTTTAAACAGAAGAACACGGTAATCAGATTTGCAACCTAGAATAGAGCTTTGTATGGGAAAAGGCTGGAAGTAAGATCAGCTAAGAGAAATCTGGTGGGATCTTCCTCCTAAGAAAGGATGACAAAAAGTACCATAGGATGGATCAAGAGAGGGAATCAAATGGTTTGGGATTTCCAGTTTAGGACGGTGGACTGGACCATGCATCTTTGTCTCTGTTGCTGCCTGAAATCCCACTGAAACACCAGAATATAATTTTTTTAACGTGTAAACCCCAAAGGTAAAGAGGATAGATAAAGAGTCAATAGCAATAAACTTCTGGAAACCTGAAGGCAGGCAACTAGTTGGCAATCAACAAGCAAACCCAAGGAAACTGGATTCTAGCCTGACACTGAGCAAAACCAAGAACCACTCGTTCTGCGTCAGAGAAGACAGACCCAGGCTTTGGAAGCACTGGGTTTCTGCAAACAAGGAAGAGCAAGTCTCAGATGGAAAGCCTGAGTACATGTCTGTTTATGGAGCAGTTAGACAAACCAGATGACTGTCTCTCCCCACTGGAACATCACCTCCAGCCTCTAGGATAGCACTGTCCATAGAAATAGTGGAAGCAACATGTGTAATTTAAAATTTTCTATAGTCCTCGTTAAAAAAAAGTCACATTAATTTTTACAATGTTGTTTATTTAACTTGATGCATTTCTAAAATATTATCATTATGAGAAAATCATTGATGAGATCTTTGACATTCTTCTTCTCAGCATACAATGTGCATTTTACACTCAAATGCACATTGATTCGAATGTTAAGTTTTCATTGGAATACTTGATCTGTGTTTAGGTTTCATAAATCTACAATTTAAAAAAGTACAGGCACATACCCAATTGTTCCAAAGTGTGTAAAAGTTTCCCAGTACCAAATAAAGTATGCATGTTATCAATAAATTAATTTAAATTAGAAAATGTAATCCCTCAGTTACATGAGCCACATTTCAAGTGCTAATAGCACCATGTGGCCGGAGGCTACTGTAGTGGACAGCACATATCTAGGATCTCTGGACTAAGGACACCAAGTCCAGTTAATACTAGGACCACCATACTAAAAACAAAGGAATTAAAAGACTGTTTGTCAGTATACTAGATGTTGAGACTTACAATCTTCTTCTCCAAATGGACTCCAATGATTGCTGTTAAGCCAGGCAGGAGACTGGAAGATGCTCCTCCAGGAAATCTGACCAGTCCAACAGGAAGATCCAAAGCCTATGATATCAAGGGATCCAACTAAATCAAGCAAAATTGCCTTACATTGTGACCCAGGGTTGGTAAGTCCCAATCATGAACAGATGACAAATGCAGACAAACAAGGACCCCCAAATATGTGAGGAATGCCTCTCCCCTGAGACAGATTGAAACACATGGGAGAAAGCAGCTGCGGGAGAGTGCAGAAAAAAGAAAACACCCAGATATCTAATGGTAATAACCCTAGAGAAGCTTGCGAAGATTTTGAAACCACTAAATTAAAGCAGTGAATGAAGTTAGTACTCAGTTGCTCAGTCGTGTCCAACTCTACCACCCTTTGGACTGTAGCCCACCAGGCTCCTCTATCCCTGGGATTTCTCAGGCAAGAATACTAGAGTGGGCTGCCATTTCCTCCTCCAGGAGATCTTCTCAACCCAGGGATCAAACCCAAGTCTCCTACGCCTCCTGCATTGCAGGCAGATTCTTTTCCTGCTGAGACATCTGATGCCATTAAAAAGTAATTTTGAGAAAACAAACAACAAAAAAGAGCTCTTGGAAATGAGTGGAAACCTGTGAGGAGAAGTGATAGCTTCAATACAAGAGCTAGGAGCAAATACTGAGTAAATGTCTCAGAGATTACAGCATAAAGGTAAGGAGATAAAAAATGAGAAAGGGTTGATTAGAAACTTAGAGGATTAATTCAGAAGCTCCAGTAGCTGAAAAGTAGAATTCTAGACATAAAGAGGAGAAAGTGATAGGAGGAAACATTTTTAAAAGCTTTTTTTCAAGAAAATATCCTGAAGCTGAAGGGCGTTAATAAACAGACCCATTGAGTACCCAGCACAAGTGATTAAAATAGTCACTCCAAGGCATAGAAGGGAAATTTCAGAAACCTGGGGCCAAACAAAATACTCTAAAAGTTTTCAGAGAAGGGTTTTAAAAAAAGATTACCATAATGCGTCAAAATATGACTGACATGAAATTTCCCACTGGTGAGTCTGAAATCTAGAAGAAAATTAAGCAATGCCATTAAAATACTGAGGGAAAATAATTTTCAGCTCAGACTTTGATACTTATTCAAAAATCAAATGAGTGTAAAAGCAGAATAAACACACTTAAAGACTTACCAAGTTTAAAAAACAATTGCCTCTCATGAACTCTTTCTCAGAATGTTTCTAGAGGATACACTCCACCAAAAGGAGGAAATAAATGAGGAAGGAAGATGACATGAGATCCAACAGGGGACCTGGTAAAAGTGAG
Source organism: Neotragus moschatus (assembly GCA_006410615.1). Taxonomy (NCBI): domain Eukaryota; kingdom Metazoa; phylum Chordata; class Mammalia; order Artiodactyla; family Bovidae; genus Neotragus; species Neotragus moschatus. Next base: position 2,624,661 of record SJYA01002274.1, on the reverse strand, counting down.
AGGCCCAGGGACTCAGGACACAGTGAAGACTGATTGAATGTCATCTCTGTGCAGCAGGCAGAGAGGTCAGCAGGCCAGCTTGCAGTGGGTCAAAACCTTCATAAGCAACTTCTTCCAGAAGACACTGATGGAACAGAGACAAGAAGACAAGAGTACAGCCATTTTGGAAAAGGACCAGGGAACAGCCTTGGGCAAAACAGGCCTTGAGAGCTCAAGAACAAAGGCCCTGGGGCCTGAGTCCCAGAGATGAAAAGCCAGGCTCACAGGAATAAAAGATTCACCTTACCTCTGTTACACTAGTATACCTAGTTCAGCTCAACTGTAAATTTTAACCTTATCTGTTTCTGTGCTTTCTTGCAGAAAATTCTTGTACATTTCTTGCCTTCATAGAAGTGCTCTCAATTCCTGATAGCCACCATGGAGCCTCTTGCTGCTGCTCAAAGAAGTTTGATGACTTCTGGAAATTATCAGTGGTCATGAGACAAACCCTCCCTTTGGTTTGGCAACTGGTGGCTTCTACTCAGGGAGCTGGCACATTTTTTTCACCTTCACCCTCGCTGCTGCTGCTTAGTTGCTTCAGTCTTGTCTGACTCTGTGATTCTATGGACTACAGCCTGCCAGGCTCTTCTGTCCATGGGATTCTCTAGGCAAGACTACTAGAGTGGGTTGCCATGCCCTCCTCCAGGGGATCTTCCCAACTCAGGGGTTGAACCCAGGTCTTCTACATTGCAGGCAGATTCTTTAACGAGTAGCCACCAGGGAAGACCTACCTTCTCCTTTATGCACAAGCAATCTCTTTTAATAAGAAGCTCTGCTTGCCTAAGTGACTTGTGGAAGTGATACTCATTTCTATGGTATTGCTGTTCAAGAATCTGGAAAGGGCCCAGTAACAGAACCATCTTATATATTTGAACATACTGAGAGGAGATGTAGATGTCTGGGAGAGTGCTTAGGGGTTGAGTTAATGATGAGTACAAAGAAAAGTATGGGAAAAAATTTAATGGAAGATAATTATAAATTCCACAGAGATCAAAAAAGTTGTACAAGAAAGGACAAGTAATGACTAAGCTGCAAATAAAAATTAGCTAGTCATAATCTTGATTAAACTGAAATTATCATGTGACTATAAAGGGAGGATGGAGGAGTTGCAGAAGTGTGTGGCGTGTACATGAGGAGATAAGGGTGGGAAATAAAAATCTAATTTCTTCTCATAGAGGAAGCAATAGATGAGAATCAACTGAACTACCAAGGAGTAGCAGTATGAATAGAAACTCATGTGGTTTAGTCACTAAGTTGTATCTGACTCTTGCGACCCCATTGACTGTGGCCCACCAGGCTACTCTGTCCATGGGATTCTCCAGGCAAGAATACTGGAGTGGGTTGCCATTTCCTTCTCCAGGGGATCTTCATGACCTGGGAATCGAACCTGGGTCTCCTGAACTACAGGCAGACTCTTTACCAATTGAGCTGCTTCAGAGCTGGAGGTAAATACCAGAATAACCACAAAAGAAGAGTTGACTGGACACAGTGGAGTGGCCTGGGGTGGGAACAACAGTACTTTTTAAAGGACTTGTAGAATTGCCTAAATCTTTAAATTATGGTCATTTTGAACGTTAATAAAAATTAAAACTTTAAACAATAAAACTAGTTAGTCCGTCTAGTCAAGGCTATGGTTTTTCCTGTGGCCATGTATGGATGTGAGAGTTGGACTATGAAGAAAGCTGAGTGCCGAAGAATGGATGCTTTTGAACTGTGGTGTTGGAGAAGACTCTTGAGAGTCTCTTGGACTGCAAGGAGATCCAACCAGTCCATCGTAAAGGAGATCAGCCCTGGGATTTCTTTGGAGGGAATGATGCTGAAGCTGAAACTCCAGTACTTTGGTCACCTCATGCGAAGAGTTGACTCATTGGAAAAGACTCTGATGCTGGGAGGGATTGGGGGCAGGAGGAGAAGGGGACGACAGAGGATGAGATGGCTGGATGGTATCACTGACTCGATGGACTTGAGTCTGAGTGAACTCCGGGAGTTGGTGATGGACAGGGAGGCGCGTGCTGCAATTCATGGGGTCGCAAAGCATTGGACATGACTGAGCGACTGCACTGAACTGAGCTGAGACACTAGGATTGACAGAATCCTCTAACTGCAAGGAGGGAAAAGGAAAAGGAGAGGATTCGTCAGCTCGCACTGCCATAAAAAAAATACTATAGACTGGTGTTTTAACCAATAGGAACTTAATCTTGGCAGCTCTGGAGACTGAAAGCTTCCAGTCAAGATCCCCCAGGGTCCGTTCCCCGGGAACGCTCTCTTCCTGGCTTGCAGATGGCCAGCTTCTCACTGTGTCTTCCCGTGTCCTCTTCTTATAAGGCCACAGTCCTACCAGATTAGGGCCCCACTCCTATGCCCTCATTTAACCTTAATTACATCCTACAGATCCCGCTTCCAGACCCAGACATATTGGGGGTTAGCTTTCAACATCTGAATTTGTAGGGGAACACAATTCAGTCCATAGCAAGGAGTCGGGATTGACTGTGTTCTGTTTGAATAACGAACAGATGGGATGTCACAACAAAGATATAAAGCCTAGGTGGAGGAAGGGGACAGATGGTCCATCAGTCGGTAAAGACACGTTCCAGCACAGGCAAAGTCCAAAGAGCTGATGCTACACTTTAGAGGAACCATCCTGTTGGTGATTGTACATAAAAGTCCAGAGCTCAAGGTTCAGGTCAGAGCTGGAGACAGTAGTAGTTAAAACCACAGATTTGCTGCAAATGGAGTAGGTTAAGAGGAAAGGAAAGGCAAACTCAGACCCCCTAAAGACAGGATGTGATCAATAGTCAAACATGCCAGAGAGACCCAAGTAGATAAGGTTTGAAAACTGTGCATTTGGTTTGAGGGCAGGGACATTGGTAGGTCACCCAGAGCAGGTTGAATGGGGTAGTGGGGACAGAAGTCACACTACCCTACGTTGAGGAGCAAACAGGAAATGAGGGGCTGGGGCATGAGAAAACAGTAGAGCACTTCTTCCAGGTTTTGGCTGGGGAGGAAAAGAGAGCGTTAGGGTGAAGGTATGCCTTCAAACACAGTGGTCATGTGCTTGAGGAGGGAAAGCCAAGAGGGAGAGGGGACACAGAAGCAACCGGTGGTAACTGAAAGAGTGGGGTTGTGGTGTAAATGAGAGCAGAAGGGGGCACAAAGCCATGGTGATGGGTGAGTCTCAGGAAGAGCACGCCTCTTTAGGAATGGGAGAGAGGAGAGAAGGAGAAAGAGGATGAAAGGTAAAATGTGGAGGCTGGATTACCCCCACAGTTAAATTTCTTCTGAGCTCTTCTCCCAGCGGTTGCTGAGTAGAACCCTTGGTCACCCTCTGTGTTGTTTGTTCTCCTACCACATCCATCCTTTCCTCGCCTCACTTCTTTGTGCTCCAGCCCTCCTGTCCATTTCCTTTCCTGGACCCACTTGCCAAGCATTAATATGGTATTTGCTGAAGGACTTCCCTGATGGTCCATTGGTTAAGACTCTGCACTTCCAAAGGAGGAGGCACAGGTTCAATCCTTGGTCAGGGAACTAAGGTCCCACATGCCACAAGGAGTGGACCAAAAAACAAAGATAAATATGTATATAGTGTTTGCTGATCTTCCACTTCCACCAAAACCAGCCTCACAGCACAGGACCAGCACAAAGACAGCTGAGGGCAGCTGGAACTGAGGTGCCCAGGCCCAATCACCCAGTGCCCAGCTAATGAGCCCTCCAGGGGTACCGAGAAATCCAGCTGGAAGCACAGGTGGGTCATAGTTGTCCTTCAGAGAGATGCCTCCCTGGCAGGCGAGGATGATACTGTCACCTTCCTCAGCACTGGCCTCGCAGATGGAGGTGATGGAAGAGAGCGGGGCAGGTCAGCCCACCAAGACATGAGTCTTTCATCAGAGTTCTAGTAATTTCCAGCCCTTTCAAATGAAATACAAAATATTCTCAGACTCACAAGGCTGTGCTTTTATGAGAAAATACAATTCAAAAAGCTTCTCTGCACCTACTATCATCTTTAAGTATTTTTTTTCACAAGAGCATCTACAGATTTGCAATATATGTGAATATATAAGTTCAAGACATAGCTGTCTATAAGCAACGCCTGTCAAGTATATAGATCTCTCTGCAATAAATCTACTTTTTCCCAGCCACCAGGGTCCAAGTTCCACTTGTTAAAAACGACTGATCCAGATTATGTTGGAGCTTGAATGGGAGGTGGAGTGTTGGGGTGGGGTGGGAGTGGGGTGGGAAGTCCTTGGCTGT
>SJYA01002274.1:2571758-2620223 GCA_006410615.1 Neotragus moschatus | reverse complement strand
GTGGGGGGGGGGGGGGGGGGGGGGGGGAAATACTTGGCCGTGTCAGAGGAGTTCCTGCATAAGATCAAACCAGATATCGGCAAGATCAGGAAATCAGATCTTCCCAGAGTCAAGATTCCCTGGGAAGACCAGAGTTCTAAGCCGTCATCATCTCCTGTGTGGAGTCCGCCACCCATGCCTGCAGGCACCAAAGAGTTAATATCTAAACGAATGTGTGACTCTCCATGTCTAAATGAATGTGCAGAGATCACTAGAGTGAAAAACTGCTTAAGTTAGTAACTGCGTCAGTTATTACTTGCACCAAAGCTCTCCCCTCAGTCTAATGATAATTGTCATCGTCCCCCATCTCCAGCCACTCAAGTTTACAACCCATTATGTGCCAGGCTAGACACTACATGCATCATGTATGCCATCCTATTTCATCTTGAAAACACCTTCATGGAGTAGGCATTATTATCCTCATAGTATAGATGCAGGAACATTTATAAAGAATCAGAGGTTGGTTTGTTCTGCTCAAGATCACACAGCCAGTAACTGATGGAGTTAGAACCCAAACCCAGATTCCGTGTGGTTCAAATCCTCTTTTCACTAGTATGTTGCCTTCTTTCCCTCTGACTACAGAAATTGTGTTGAAAGAGGGAGTAGAAGTAGAGGTGGTAGTCATTTTTTAAGTTTTCAGGCAGAAGGAACTCCTCCTAATGGCATTTCCATAATTAGAATGCATTTTTTCTGATAGTTATAATTCAGGCAATTGCAGTGACATTCAGCTGAAACCTGGCATGCAAGATGTTCATTTCTCTTAAAAGTTCACTTTTAATTGGCCTCAGTTCTTTCCAACTCTGGAAGAAATACAGAATGTATACTTCTGATGTTTCCAACGTTGAAGGCTGTTTGACATAAGGACTCAGTCCCTGAAGTCTATGCTGAATTCCCTGGTAAGAGAGGGAGAACTTGATGAAAGGCAGATAAAGAGGAAAGGAGGAAGGGAGAAGAGGAGGGGCTTGGGCAGAGCACACTATTCCCAAAGCGATTCTAGAATCACGAGTACATTCTTTAAACTACCTGGAATAGGAAAATACCCTGCAAAGGAGACCGCGCTCCCTCCCTCCCCACAGACCTCTAAGGATGTGTGGGCTGCAGCCAGGATGCCCCTAGTTTAACAGTTTGAACAGTCCTTACTGGGTCTTCTTCCACCTTGGTAAAGTAGGTACCCTCAAGAGAAGCTGAGCTGTGTTCAGTCAAGTGAGATAAGAATTAAATAAGACTTTTCTAGAATTCTCAGTGCTTTTCTGAAATTAAGGAATAGCCCACATTCCAAAGAGCTCTAGAATCTGCATTAAGTGAAGAGAGAACACCAAGGACCCAGAGTAGTGTGGTGGGGAGAACTTAGAGTGAAATGGAGCCAAACGATATGAATTCAAGTCCTGGCCATGCTCTGCTACTTGCTGTCTGTGTATACTCCTTGAATCTCAACTTTTGGGGTCAAAAACATCCCAAGATTATTGTGAGAACTAAATGTGGCACTGCGTCTAGCTTAGTTCAAACTACTATTTCTTACTATAGCAAACCAGATACTCTGACAAACCTTCCACTAGGCTAAATAAAGTCTGGAAATAAATGAATTTGGAAGAAGGCAACAAATCCTCAGGGGTCAAAAATAAGGTAAAGGAGGACACCTATGAGAATACTTGAAACCAATGTTCCCTGGAGGGCATTTTGCAAACCCAGATGGCCCTGAGCTTCAGTGTTCATGACGCAGGAGTGTACAGGAAACAAAAGACAAAGATTACAGCCCATCTAAAGTGGATAGTCTAATAAGAGAACTGCTGTCCCCTGCAGAAAGCTAGAAAGTCAAAAGACTGTGTCCTCAAAGGGCAAAGTAGAAGTAACACCCTGCCTCCTTATCAGAGGGGATAGTAAAAAAAAAAAAAAAAAAAAAAAAANGAATACCAGACCACCTGACTTGCCTCTTGAGAAATCTGTATGCAGATCAGGAAGCAACAGTTAGAACTGGACATGGAACAACAGACTGTTTCCAAATAGGAAAAGGAGTATGTCAAGGCTGTATGTTGTCACCCTGCTTATTTAACTTATATGCAGAGTACATCATGAGCGACTGAACTGAACTGAATGCAGTTTTGACTAGAATTCCAGAGTTTCTTTGTGGATATAGACAATATTATTCTAAAATGTATATGGAAAGGTAAAAGAACAAGAATAGCTAAAAAGAGTTTTGTAAAAGAAATCAATGTATACGATTTTCAAGATTAAACTAATGAAGACTCCATGGTATTAGGCCCAGTGACAAGGATGGATGAGAAGAGAGGACCCAGAAATAGACCTACATATATATATGCCCAAAGGATTTTTCACAAAGGTGTCAAACAATCCAGTCAATGAAAGATTGTCTTCTCAACAAATGGGGCTGAGCAGTGGGAAATCCATAGACCAAAAAAATATGAAGCTTATCTGAAGACTCACATATTATACAAAAATTAACTCAAGATGGATCATGGACACGAATGTAGAAAATAAAACTTTGTGGGGGCGGGGGGGAAATTGGGGGAAATCTTGGATATCTAGGACTAGACAATGAGTTCTTAAACTTGACCCCCCAAAACACAGTCCACAAAAAGAAAACTGGATAAATTGAGCTTCATCAAAATTAAAAATTTTTGCTTCGTGATAAGCTCTGATTAAAAAAAAAAAAAAAACAACCTATAGACAGGAAGAAAATATTTACTGACCACTTATTGAACCAAGGGGGCTTCCCTGGTGGCTCAGAGGTTAAAGCATCTGCCTGGAATGTAGGAGACCTGGATTTGATCCCTGGGTTGGGAAGATTCCCTGGAGAAGGAAATGACAACCCACTCCAGTACTCTTGCCTGGAGAATCCCATGGATGGAGGACCTGGTAGGCTACAGTCTATGGGGTCGCAAAGAGTCGGACACGACTGGGCAACTTCACTCACTTCACGATTGAACAAAGGACTATATTCAGAATATATAAAGGGCTTCCCAGGTGGCTCAGTGGCAAAGAATCCACCTGCCAAGCAGGAGATGCAGATTCAATCCCTGGTTTGGGAAGATCTCCTGGAGGAGAAAATGGCAACCCACTCCAGTATTCTTGCCTGGAAAATCCCATGGATGGGAGCCCGGTGGGCTACAGTCTATGGAGCTGCAAAAGAGGTGGACATGACTTAGCCACTAAGGGCTTCCTTGGTGGCTCAACTGATAAAGAATCTGCCTGTGATGCAGGAGACCTGGGTTCAGTCTCTGGGTTGGGAAGATCCCTAGGAGAAGGGAATGGCTACCCACTCCAGTATTGTGGCCTGGAGAATCCCATGGACTGTATAGTCCAAAGGGTCGCAGAGAGTCAGACATGACTGAGCAGCTTCCACTTACTTCACTAGACACGAAACAGCAACAAAAGAACACTCAGAACTCAACAGCATAAAAATAATCTCCTTCTGGGGGAAAGAAAGCCCTATTAGAAAATGGGCAGAGAAAAAGAAAAATTGTGTCACCAAAGAAAATATACAGCTGGCAACTAAGCACATGAAAACGTGTTCAACCAACATCATGGCTCACTAGGGAAAGGGTAAATTAAAACCACCATAAGATATCACTGCACATCTATTAGAGTAGTTAAAATAAGCAGTGACAATACCAAATGCTTGAGAGTTTGCAAAGGACCTCCATGGCTCATATGTTACTAGTGGAAATGTATTATATGCAATGTAAAACATGTACTATAATAAAATGGCACAGCCGCTCTGGAAAACAGTTGGGTAGTTTCTTTAAAATGCCAGCATTCAGGGATTCTCCTGGTGGTTCAGTGGGTAAGATTCCAAACTCCCAATGCAGGGGGCCCAGTTTCATTCCCTGGTCGGGGAACTAGATGCCACATATGGCAACATCTGGCACAGACAAATAAATATTAAGGACAAAATAGCCAATATTCAACTACAGTCCAGCAGTGTAATCCAGCAGTTGCACTCCTCTGGACTTCTCCCAGGGAAATCCTTATAAAAAACTTGTAGGTGAATGTTTGCAGCAGTTTTATTTACAACAGCCAAAAAGTGGAACTGATTTGGGCATCCTTCAATGTGTGAATGATGAAACAATTTTCGATACAGCTGTATCATGGCATCACTCAGTGATAAAAAGGAATCAACCATTGATTGCACATGACTCAGAAGGCTCGCCATAGAATTATGCTGAGCAGTAAAAAAAACAATCACCAGAGGTTACATACTGTACGATTACCTTTATATAACATCCCTAAAATGACAAATGTTCAAGCTGGGTTTAGAAAAGGCAGAGGAACCAGAGATCAAATTGCCAACACCCGCTGGATCACCGAAAAAGAGAGTTCCAGAAAAACATCCTTTTCTGCTTTATTGACGATGCCAAAGCCTTTGATTGTGTGGATCACAATAAACTGTGGAAAGTTCTGAAAGAGATACGAATACCAGTCCACCTCACCTGCCTCTGGAGAAATCTGTATGCAGGTCAGGAAACAACAGAACTGGACATGGAACAACAGTCTGGTTCCAAATAAGAAAAGGAGTATGTGAAGGCTGTATATTGTCACCCTGCTTATTTAACTTATATGCAGAGTACATCATGAGAAACGTAGGGCTGGATGAAGCACAAGCTGGAATCAAGATTGCGAGGAGAAAAATCAATAACCTCAGATATGCAGATGACACCACCCTTATGGCAGAAAGTGAAGAAGAACTAAAGAGAGCCTCTTGATGAAAGTGAAAGAGGAGAGTGAAAAAGTTGGCTTAAAGCTCAACATTCAGAAAACTAAGATCAGGGCATCTGGTCCCATCACTCCATGGCAAATAGATGGGGAAACAGTGGAAACAGTGATAGACTTTATTTTGGGGAGAGCTCCAAAATCACTGCAGATGGTGACTGCAACCATGAAATTAAAAGACACTCCTTGGAAGAAAAGTTATGACCAACGTAGACAGCATATTAAAAAGCAGAGACATTACTTTGTCAACAAAGATCCATCTAGTCAAAGCTGTGATTTTTCCAGTAGTCATGTATGGATGTGAGAGTTGGAGTATAAAGAAAGCTGAGGGCCGAAGAATTGACATTTTTGAACTGTGGTGTTGGAGAAGACTTTTGAGAGTCCCCTGGACTGCAGGGAAATCCAACCAGTCCATCCTAAAGGAAATCAGTCCTGAATGGTCATTGGAAGGACTGATGTTGAAGCTGAAACTCCAATACTTTGGCCACCTGATGTGAAGAGCTGACTCATTTTGAAAAGACCCTGATGCTGGAAAAGATTGAAGGCAGGAGGAGAAGGGGATGACAGAAGATGAGACAGTTGGATGGCATCACTGGCTCAATGGACATGAATTTGAGTAATCTCCAGGAGTTGGTGATGGACAGGGAGGCCTGGTGTGCTGCAGTCCATGGGGTCGCAAAGAGTCAGACATGACTGAGCAACTGAACTGAACTGAACTGAAAGTGAAAAAATTACAGAAATGGAAAACAGATGAGTGTTTGCCATGGTTAAAGAGGGGAGGGGGAAGGAGGGAAGTAAGTCTGACTGTAAAAAGGCAACAGGAGGGATGGCTGTGGAGGTGGGTGAAATATTCTCTATCTCTGTGATGTTGATATTATATCCTGTTTTTTTCATATTGTGCTACAATTTTGCAAGATGTTCCTGGTGGGGAACATGCAGAAAGGGAACAGAGGATCTCTGTATTACCTCTTTGCAGATGAATCTATAATTATCTCCCAATGAAATTTTAAATTAAAAAGTATCCTCCCCATCCCCAGTAGCCTTTGTTTAGTCACCACTTGGTCTTTTACACCACGCTCAAATTCAGACTCCTGGGAGCCGGAGTCAGTCCTACCCTTTCAGCATTTCCTCTCTGCTGACAGCGAGGTCAAGGGCAGCCTGCTGGCTCCAGTCCTATCAGAAAAGACTGACTCTTAAAAGGACAGGATTCAGGGAAGGAAGCAAGCAACCTAGCATAGTAGCTTGGAGCAGCAGATTCCCCCTCCTGATCATTGTCCAGTGCTGACCAGAAAGTCACTATGTTCTTGATGGCATAAGGCAATACACCTTCTGATCATTTGGCCTTGTCCCAACAGCCAAGGTAAAGTGAGGCCTTTGTTCTTTGGGTCAGTCTTTGTAGGACGTGCAGAGTAGCAGAACACCTCTGGCTTACCCGTTTTGTTACCATCTAGCAAAAGCTACAAGCATAGCAAAACCACTCCCCCAAGACATAAATCTGTGGAGGCAGTCTGATTATGCAGATATAGGCTCGCTCTCTTTCAGCCCCTGTAGTTCTCCAACACTCTCCCATCACCAGAGTCCCTGAAGCACCTAATACTTTTCCCGGCTGGGCATCTTGCCGGTGTATTTCAGCACAAGTGAGCCTAACGTGGGTCTTAACCTGGAGGCTGATGGAGTCTGTCTCTGCGGGTCATGGATGCTGGAAGCTGCTCCTCAGAGAAAGTCTATTGACCTTTTCATGCCACCTGAACCTGAATCAGAACACCCCTGGATTGCTGTGGGAAGTTTGGCATGCAATAGCTTGAGTAGAAGATTGGCAGGCAACTGTGTGTCCAGAAAGGGTGGAAAGGGTGTCCAGAGAAAGCTGAAAGAAATGTAATCTACACTCTTAAATAATTTAAAGATTTTCAGTAGAGGGGTTGGACCAGAATAGATAACTCTCCGGATCCTTGCAACACTAACTCTGATTCCCACAAAGCTGGGCTGGGTAGAGATCGGGCCTGGTAGGAAGTCAGGATCCATGCTGCAGGTGTGGGTCTTCGCCCAGGGACCATGACAACAGCTAGTACCCAACCCCAGAGAACTCCTGGGGTCAGATCCCTGCTTTCTCAAGACTCAGATATCATGCTGAAAACTCCTGAAAGAGGAGGAAACCTCACCCGTGGAGAGCCCAGAGCACTCTCCCACAAGGACACAGCTACCTGGAGGGAACACAGCGTCCCAAGTACAAGGCCTCTATCACCAAGCGCTGGTAGGGCAAAGCTCTTGGAAGCCCCACTCAGCATCCACAGCTCAGCTAAGCCCCAACCCAGTCTGAACCACACTGGCCTGAGCAGAGACCACCCTGCAAACACACCTGCAGGACACGTGTGAAGGCTGCTTGTCCAGCCTCCTTTTCTTGCTCTCTAGCTCATCTTTACTTTAAATCGGAAGTCAGCACATTTTTTCTATAAAGGGCCTGATGGGAAATATTTTCTATTTCATGAGCCATACAGTCTCTGTGTTTGCCAATACTCTGAGGCTGTAGTATGAAAGCAGCCAGAGACAGCTTGCAAATGAACATGACTGTGTTCCAATAAACTGTGCAGGAAAACTGGCGACGGGCCAGGGGCCGTAGTCTGTCCACCCCCAATGTCAGCTCGCGGCCACCTTAGACTGGCAGGCTGGATTCTCGCTTGATCCTGAGTTGTATCCATCCAAGAGCCCTTCTCCTCTGTGCCTGGCCCATTCTCCCAGCTTCCTCCAGGACTTCTGGCTCTTTGGGGGCTCTCCAAGGCCAAAGAACCTACCCCTGGGTCCTCCAGTCTCCTGATCTCACCATGCTACTCCCTGACTCCGGCTGTATTCCCCAAATGTCTTGTGGTCGTTCCTAGTTCCCCTCCAAGCCCCTACTCATGCCATGCCCTCCACCTGGACTGCTCTATCTCCAGCTGCTTTTTCAACCTTGCAAAAGCAGCCATCTGACCCTCCACAGGGCCTTCTCTTCATCAACCTCCATCACTCTGCAGCCCAGGCTGTGCCAAAGGACCCTTCCTTTCCACTTCTGTAACATAACTTCCCAATTGCTTGAAAATTATCCATTTGTTGGTCTGATTTTCTAATTAGGTCGGGGGTTCCCAGAGGGCAAGAATACTGTCTCACTCATTTCTGTGCCGCTAGCACCCAGGCCTGGCTCAGAGTAGGTAGCTGGTAATGGCCAGGAGAACAATCAGCTGGAAGGTTGAATCACTCGCCTGGCTTTTTGCAAGGTGTCACTGCGCTCTGCATGCACATTTTCTCATTTTCTCATCTCCTCACACATTGCCCTGGAGCTTTGCACAATCGTGTCCCCAAGTGCGACTCTCATTTCCACCCCCACCTCATCTGCATGTCTAAAGTTTACACGCTCGGTTCTCTCCTTGGAGGATGGAGCCCATGTGCTTTGTTCTCCTTCTTCTAGGGACTTTCTGAGCACCCTGTGCCCTGTACCTCAGCCCTTCTTTGTTTATTATTAATTCTCTTACCTGAGAATTAATAATAACTTTTCAAGCCTGAGGGCATCATCACCATTAGAAGGAGCTCCATGTTTGGTTGTTAGCCAGAAGTGCCTGTGGTTGCCACATTCCAGCCAGAGACACAGGGAGGAGGAGAAGGGGAGAGGACAGAGGCAAGGAGTCAGAGGCGGTGGAAAAGTGAACACTCTGCCTTCTGCAGCTCATCTCAGCTGTACACTCAAGTCAAACATCTGTACGTTCATCCTGGCCAGTCATTAACATTTCTCTGAACCAGGATGGGGAGAAGTTTGGGGATCTCAGATCCATTAGCAGGGCTGGGGTGGGGAAGCGTCAGAAGAGGCTTGGACCCCCATGTTCGCATAGACTTATTGCATAACCCCAATCTCCAATCATGAGTTGACCCACGCCATAAGTTTGGGCTTCTGCCCCCACTTCCCTCCCAGCATGTCAGTCTCTGCCTCCATGGTTACGATATGGTTCCTGACCTCACTCTCACCGCCTTTTCTTCTGAGGTCCAGCATCCTCCCTGTGTACATTCTGTCCTTACCACCCACCTGACACTAAATGTTGTCTCGCCACTCCCATGAGATGCCTACTGCCCCTCCTAGGTCTCCAGATGGTGATGTCAGCCATGCCAGGCTTAATGCTCTTCACCCCATGGACCTTTCATGAGGACACCTGGCAGCCACCACAGGGACTGACCCAACAGCCCTGCCAAGCTCCAGACCTGATCAGCCCTGGCACCTCTCTTGTCTACAGGCCTGGTCCTAGTGCCTTCCTAGTCTTCCCATCAAGCTATCACTCAGGTCAGCCAGGTATTATACAGAAGAAGGGCAGGCAGGGGGGAGCCTTCCCTTTAAGGCATTTTAGCAACTCAAACTGGCCCCACTGGTAGAAGCGTAGACTGAGCTCTGGGACTGCACCCCAACAGCCCATCCCACCAGATTCCAGGGCCTGAGCTTCTCCTGGTTGAGCAGGTAGAAAGGTTTGATCATCCTCAGCTCTACTAAAGGCTGAGGGGATGAAGAAATCTAGGTCTGCAGGGCAGGGACCCAGACAGGGGCCCAGGAGCACCAGCCTGGATGGCCCAGGGGCTCTGGAACAGAAACAGGGTCCTGCCAGGAGGACCATACACCTCCATCATCTCCCACAAGCTCCATCCATCTCCCATGAGCTAGGAGCAGCATGGGAAGGTATTAGCAGAACGGAGAGTGGGCAGGAGGTTAGCGAGACCAGGGAGGGCTTGTGCAGGAAGCTGCCCTCCTGCCTCCCCCTGACCCAGCCTCTCTCTCCAGCACAGGCAGGTAGGTCAGAAGGAAGGGGAGTCCTACCTAGATCATAACTGACCTGCTCTGAGAGTCAAGGTTTCATTGATCCCCTCTTCCTGAGCAGTTTCCCAGGGCCTGGCACTGGGATGGGAGGTTTCCAGACCTGACTCATCCTCGGCACAACTCTTCCTAGAGTGTATATCATCCTTATCTTACAAGTGAGGGTAAGGAGGTTCAGAGAGGGTAAGTGACCTACGTGACAAGACAAGTGACAGAGTCCGGATGTCACGCTGCTTTGCTCCCTTTGCACAGCGTGACCCAAGCTCCCTCAAATACATTCAAGAGGAAGGCAGGGAAAACAGGAGCAGAGCCACCCCTAGGCGGCAGCACTGGCAGGGCTGAGATGAGCAAGAACCTGGGCATGGCACAGGTGGGCTTCCTGCAGAGAGCGGCTGCTTGAGTGGGAGGCAGGAGACACAGAGACACCAGGTCTCTGAGATAACTTCGGCACAAAAGGCCAGTGGCTGGCCAGAGTCTGAACACAGGCACCCAGCAAGCACCGCCACCAACAGCAGTGCCGAGGCCAGATGGCAGGGGCCCGTGGGTGCCCAGAGGAATAGCCTCCATTTCTCTCCCACAGGCTTTCTCCTTCGGAAAAGTGCTCACCCTCCTCTGGTGCTCTGAGCTTCCTGGCAAAAAATCCAGACTCTGCAGCAGCCTCTTTTTGGCAGGGTTTCATCAATTAATCTTTCATCCACATTGATTTCCTGAAAAATGACTTCCTCATTATCCATCTTGCAGACTTTCCTCTTGGCAGTCTGAATGGCACAGGCTGCGTCAAACTCCAGTGCTCTCTGGGCAGGGGGAGGGCCAGGGCTTTGGAGTCACAGAGACCCGAGGGAAAGGCTGGGTTCTGCCACCCTCCAGCTGTACAATCGGGTGAGTTACTTGGTCTCTCTGAACCTCTGTTTCCACATTCGTAAAACGGGTTAAAAGAACCCCCTTCATTGAAAAAACAGAACAACACAATTCATCTGAGATTTTTAGAAATAGGGTCAAGTCTGTTGTTTTGTTTTGTTTTTTTCCCCTCACTGATCCCCAGGCAGATGGAAGCTCTCCAGCCTCTAGGCCTCAAAGAGGCGAAGTTGAGGGCACAGACTTGATAGGTGTCCTTAAATGCTCCCCATCAATCCACTGGCCAAAGAAGTTACAACTTATCCTGTAGAGCAAAAGCTGAGGTGTAACGGAGACTCGATGTGAAAGCCAAGAAATGGGAGCTCATTTCAGCTGCAGAAATAAGACAGAAGGTGGTGTGCTCTGAAACACCTCAATTGCCCCTCTTCAAACCAGCCAAAGCCTGGGGAGGGTTGGGTGATGCCATTTCAGAAGTTTCAGGCCGTGACTTTCCCCTGTGGAGCATTGGCTTCTTTGCCCTCTGTCCATGCATGAAGGGAAAGGAGTTGAAAGTCTGAGTCACCGTGGGCCCTCTTTTCTGCTCCCTCTCCCCTTCATGCTGTGTGACCAAGATGACGCAGGCTTTGATGTCAGATGCCTGATGTCGAGTCCTGGCTCCACCTACTGCCCCTCTCTCTGGCTTCAGATTCTCCTCGTAAAATGGGGATGAGACCCATTTTTTAGGTTTCCGTGAAGATCAAATGAAATAAAGTGCTTTGTTAGGCATGAAGTGCCCCTACACGTTGTTTCCTGAATCCCTTCCCTTTTGGATAGCCCCCCTTCTTCCCCTGTCAAGCCCAGGTGCTCCTGCTCTATAACCGTCCTCACACACACTGCAAGGCATGAGTGGATCCGGGGAGAGCCGCCAAGATCATGGAGCAGACAGACCCTGGGCTCACTTCCTCTCAAGAGCATACCAAAATCACACTTATCTGCAGAACAACCATCCTGAACCTACTAGAAAAGACTGTCTACAGCTAAAGACATGAAGAAGGAACCATAATGAAATGGGTAGCCAGTTGCTAATCAGGCAAGTTGCGGGAATGCAGAAACAAAGGAGATGCAGTCAAGAAACTATAGTGCAGCCATTAAAACAAGGTTATGTTTCCTCCTTGGAGAAGGCAATGGCACCCCACTCCAGTACTCTTGCCTGGAAAATCCCATGGATGGAGGAGCCTGGTAGGCTGCAGTCTATGGGGTCGTGAAGAGTCAGACACGACTGAGCGACTTCACTTTCACTTTTCACTTGCATGCTTTGGCGAAGGCAATGGCAACCCACTCTAGTGTTCTTGTCTGGAGAATCCCAAGGAAGGCAGAGCCTGGTGGGCTGCCATCTATGTGGCTGCACAGACTCAGACACAACTGAACCGACTTAGCNACTGAGCGACTTCACTTTCACTTTTCACTTGCATGCTTTGGCGAAGGCAATGGCAACCCACTCTAGTGTTCTTGTCTGGAGAATCCCAAGGAAGGCAGAGCCTGGTGGGCTGCCATCTATGTGGCTGCACAGACTCAGACACAACTGAACCGACTTAGCAGCAGCAGCAGAAACTAAGGCCCCCAAGTCCAAGGTAAGAGAAACCAAAGTAAGACGATAGGCACTGAGAGAGGGCATCAGAGGGCAGACAGACGGAAACCACAATCACAGACAACTAGCCAATCTGACTACATGGACCACAGCCTTGTCTAACTCAATGAAACTAAGCCATGTTGTGTTGGGCTACCTAAGATGGACAGGTCATGATGGAGAGGTCTGGCAGAATGTGGTCCATTGAAGAAGGAAATGGCAAATCACTTCAGCATTCTTGCCTTGAGAACCCCATGAACAGTATGAAAAGGCAAANTCCAAAATCACTGCAGATGGTGATTGCAGCCATGAAATTAAAAGACGCTTACTCCTTGGAAGAAAAGTTATGACCAACCTAGATTGCATATTAAAAAGCAGAGACATTACTTTGCCAACAGAGGTCTGTCTAGTCAAGGCTATGGTTTTTCCAGTAGTCATGTATGGATTTGAGAGTTGGACTATAAGGAAAGCTGAGCACTGAAGAATCGATGCTTTTGAACTCTGGTGTTGGAGAAGACTCTTGAGAGCCCCTTGAACTGCAAGGAAATCCGACCAGTCTATCCTAAAGGATATCAGTCCTGGGTGTTCGTTGAAAGGACTGATGTTGAAGCTGAAACTCCAACACTTTGGCCACCTGATGCAAAGAGCTGACTCATTTGAAAAGACCCTGATGCCGGGAAAGATTGGGGGCAGGAGGAGAAGGGGATGACAGAGGATGAGATGGTTGGATGGTATCATTGATTCGATCGACATGGGTTTGGGTAGACTCTGGGATATGGTGACAGACAGAGAGGCCTGGCATTCTGTGGTTCATGGGGTCACAAAGAGTCAGACACCACTGAGCCACTGAACTGAACTGAACTGAACAGGTGGAAGACGGTAACTTCTAGCTGAGCCCAAGAGTCCTGGAGCACAGCCCCATTATCTCGCCACCAGCCAATCAGAAGACAGTCACATACTCTGCAGCCCTCACTCCAAAATTTTGCCTATAAAAACTTCTCCCTGAAAAGGATCAGGGACTTCGGGAGTTCTGAGCAGGAGCCACTCGTTCTCCTTGCTTGACCCTGCAGTAAACATTTCTCTGCTCCAAACTGATGTTTCAGTTTGTTTGGCTTCACTGTGCATCAGACACACAAAACTTTCAGTAACAGTAGGAGGGAAGGACTCTTAATATAATCAAACTTCATTTCCTCCACCTTCCCCCATAGGTGACCCACAAACTGGAGAATAATTATAGTACAGAGGTTATCCCATAGGAGCGAGAGTTCTGAGCCCCCACATCAGGCTCCCTGGCCTGGGGGTCTGGCACCAGAGGATGAGCCCTGAGAGCATTTGAAGGTCAGCAGGGCTTAATTGCATGAGCCCTTCAGGACCAGGAGACATAGAGATGCCACTCTTACAGGGCACACATAAAACATCGTGGGCTGGGACCCAGGGTGGAGGAAGTACTTTGATAGGAGCCGAGGCCAGACCTACCTGCAGGTCTTGGAGAGTCTCCTGCAGCTCACCCTGGGGACACAGACACTGGCAGTGGCCACCTCGGTAGCTGATTCTACAGGGAAGGCAGTGCTGGCCCATACCACTGTGTGGGCTCCTCCCTCTCACTTCCAGTTCCAAGACCAGGCCCCACCCAACAGCTTGCAGGCACCAGTGTTGGGATGCCTCAGGCCAAACAACTAAATGGGCAGGGACACAGACCACCTAAAGACCGCCTAAAGACTAAAGAGTCCACGCACGCGTGCATACATGCTAAGTCGCTTCAGTCATGTCAGACTCTGCAGTCCTATGGACTGTAGCCCACCAGCCTCCTCTGTCCATGGGTTTCTCCAGACAAGAATACTGCAGCGGGTTGCCATGCCCTCCTCCAAGGGATCTTCTCAGTCAGGGGATCAAACCTGTGCCATCTCCTGCGTTGGCGAGTGGGTTCTTTACTACTAGTGCGACTTGGGAAGCCCAAAGAGCCCATAGCTGCCTCTAGACACGTCCCTGCCCACCAGAAGGCCAATACCCAGGTCCACCCACCAGTGGGCAGACATTAGAAGCAGTCTAGGGGCCAACCCTGCCTACTGCAAGTCACACCCTACCCAGGGACTAGCTGGGCCCTGGTCCTGCCCACGAGCAGGCCCATGCAAGCTTCAGGACCCCAGGCTCCACACCCAACTGTGTCAGGAACCAACCCTCACCTCTCACCTCATCTGAAATGGCACCTGGGAGCCCTGCAGCCAGGGAGCACCCTGCAGCCAGACTCCAGGAATCAGCTCTGCCTGTCAGTAGTCCTGCACGAATCCCCAGGCCCTGGCTCCACCTGTCAGTGGGTGGGTTATGGAGAAGCTCAGTCGTGTCTGACTCTTTGCAACCCCATGGACTGTAGCCTACCAGGCTCCTTGGTCCATGGGATTTTCCAGGCAAGAGTACTGGAGTGGGTCGCCATGGCAGCCCCAGAGTCATGGGACCCTGACTGCCCACCAGTGAGCCAGAACCAGCCCTGGGGCCCTCTAGGGGTTCCACAACCAGCCCCCTCCTGACCAGGCCCTGCTAAACAGCAGCCAGTGTCATCTGCATGAGGCCAGGCCTGGCAACCAACCAGACTCAGAGCCTACCAAGCCCACCAGACCACCCACATAGGCAGCCCACCACAATAGCAAAATCCATGCAGCTCTCTTAGGGGGAACCCTAGAACATATAGCTTGGGGGATGAGAGGTGAGTGCACAGCTGCGATGCATAGGCCATTTCCTACAGAGGACCAGTTCTCCAAGGTCAAGAAATCTAACCAACTTAGCACGTACACAGAAATACACAGCAGCCTAGACAAACTGAGGCAGCAGAGGAACATGTTTCAGATGAAGGAACAAATAAAATCCCAGAAGGACTAAATGAAATGCCGATAGGCAATCTACCTAAGGAAGGCAGGAGTGGATCAGGTCAGATGCAGAGACCAAAACTCAACCACAACAATGTGTTTCCCTCCCAGACGACCATGCATTTGTTGGCCTGAAACAAATAGGCTGCCAGTAATTTCTCCAGCAAAAATTGGTTTATATGGGATCAGCCGAGAACTGCATTCCAGAGTCTGCAACCGTGGCAAGACTCAGGCAAGTCTCCACGTGGCAAGGAAAGGAGAATACTCTTATAGAGGAGAAAAGGAAGCTGGGAGGGCTGCAATAAACCAAGGGTCCGGTGCTTTTCATTGGCTGAGTCCTTGCTGGGAAAGAGAGGACTCTTTCTTCTTACTGTTGGGCTTCGCTAGCATCACAGAGCTCCCCCTTCTGGTCTCTTGACTTTCTTTGAATAAGGTTTCTACTTATCAATTTTTTACACATTAAAAGTGTAAATGTGTGGAAGGAAGAGAGCCCTTTCATTACAAGATTTTGGAAGAAATAAGCAGGTAGAAGAATTTAGGGGAGGGGGCATGGTTGGGTTCCTTGCCTCTGAGTTCTATCAGTACCAACCCTGTTTCTTGGGGGAAATTTGTACAGGGTACCTAGTTTTTCCTTTGTACCTTTGCTGTTCCTAGGTAACTTTTGCCCCCTGATGCGAAGACTGACTCATTTGAAAAGACACTGGTGCTGGGAAAGATTGAAGGCAGGAGGAGAAGGGGACGACAGAGGATGAGATGACTGGATGACATCACTGACTCAATGGACATGAATTTGGGTAAACTCCAGGAGTTGGTGATAGGTAGGGAAGCCTAGCGTGCTGCAGTCCATGTGGTCGCAAAGAGTCGGACATGACTGAGCAACTGAACTGAACTGAACCTAGCTGTTCAATCAGAAAATATTGCGGGATCTTCCATTCTTTCACCACTCTTTTCTTGGCCCGGACTCCCCAAGCTGGGAGACCAGAACTTAGTCTCCTTGTGAAACTCCATGTTCAAAATTCTACCTATTGCTTCCTACTGACCGACCACAGCTCTGCTTGCTACTCATGTAGAGACTGAGGACAGCTCATCCATAGAACCTACAAACATTCAATCATAGAGAGTTAAGATTTTTTAGATTTATTTTATTGAAGTATAGGGCTTTCCAGGTGGCTCAGTGGAAAAGAATCTGCTTGCCAAGCAGGAGATGAAGGTTTGATCCCTGGGTCAGGAAGATCCCCTGGAGAAGGAAATGGCAACCCACTCCAGTATTCTCACCTGGGAAATCCCATGGATGGAGGAGACTGGCAGGCTACAGTCCATGAGGTTGCAAAGAGTCAGACACACTTAGCGACTAAACAATCAAAATATAGTTGATTTACATGTTGTGTAAATTTCCGCTCTATAGCTAAGTGTTCATATATATATATATATATATATATATATATATATACTTTTTCCTATTCTTTTCCATTAGAGTTTATTACAGGATATTGAATATAGTTACCTGTATTTTACAGTAGGACTTTGTTGTTTATCCATTCTATATATAATAGTTTGCATCTGTTTATACCCAAATCCCAATCCGTCCCTCCTCAACCCCACTAAAGATTTTTTTAAATGCCCACCTGAATGACTCTTTGCTATGAATTTGCCATTTGGTCAAAAACCAGTGATGGTTAAAAGCCTAGACTGCCCAAGTTCAAATTCTTAGCTCACTTAGTAGCTTGAGCTAGTTGCTTTTCTTGTGTGCCCAATTATCTCAAAAACAGAAGTAAGAATAATAGATTCTTAAAAGGATAAAATCAGTTAGTATAATTGAAGCATTTGAATAGTTCCTGGTATGAGGTAAGTTCAACATATGTTTGTAGCATCTGCTGTTGTTATTGTTGCTGTTGCTGCGTAATTGCCGATAAGGCGGTGGACTGAAACACACATTGATCTCAAAGTTCCCAGTGCCCCCAGCATCTGTTTTAAGAAGCTCTCCAGGTGATTCTGATACACACTAAAGTTTTAAACTTCTGGGTTAGAAGGGTGAACAGTAGCTCCCATTTTTCTAAAAAGTACTGATACCCTTAACTTGAAAAAAGTGTGCAGATTCACTTATTATAAGAGAAAGGAACATTAAAATTATACTAAAATATCATTTCTCATCATCCAATTGGCAAAAACAAAAAATTTTACAATAAATCCTGTTGGTGACTCTGTGGGGATATTACATTCTTATACATTGCTGGTGGGAATGCATAAGGGTACATTTGGCAATATTCAGCAAAATTGCATATTTAGTCACCTTTTAAGCCATAACCCCACATCTAGGAGTCTATTCTAGAGGAATACTAGCAAAACATAAAGGGAAAGTAAATGAATGAGACTATTCATTGCAGCATGTATAAAAGCAAAAGATTAGAAACCACTCCAACCCTGGGGGGACTGATTGAATAAACTACAGTACATCTTACAAAGGAGTACTAGGCACCTAGGAAAAGGAACGATGATCTCGACCTTCTGTTGTGGGATGATCCCTGAGATACCAGGTTAAGTGAAGAAAGCAAGTGGGAATAAAGCACATGAAGTGTTATTTTACCATTTGTCTAAAAGAGAAACAATATGCTTAAGGGTTTTCTAAGAATATATATACATGCAAGGCTATGTTGGACTCTTCCTGCCCCATCTTACATTTTCACATGCAGTTCCATGCAGCGCTTGCGGCAGCAGCCATTGTACACAACTGTAGCCCAGCACAGCTCTAACCCAGGCTGCATCTTTCTCTGAGATGTGCTGGCCACTGCTGACAGCCACTCTGGCTCATAAAGCATGCTGGGGAGTTCCAGGGGAGTTAACACCCCCATGGCAATCCTTGACCAACAGACAGGGGACAAGAGCACAAGCTCTGCGGATCAATACTCCCAGCCTCCACATCTTGAGCAGACAGTTCTGAGGCACGTTACATAGTCCCTCAGAAGGTCCTTGGTGGCTTAAACCTCAATTGTCCTTTGTTGTTATCAGCTCAATAATTAGGTTGATCTTCTTACTTCTGTTTCTCTCTTCCTTTTTGTCTCCTGGGGTCACCTTCAAAAATTGACCAGCTGCATACAGTCTTTGTCTCAAAGGCTGCTGTGTGGAAAAACCCAAACTAAGGCAAACAATATCCTATAATAGCTATTCAAAATGTTGATGATTACTCACAGGAACAGGAGAATAAAGTAGAGAGAACAGGAATAGAAACTAGATTTTACAAATATATCTTACATTTTGGGTTTTGGATTTTTGATACTTTTTTTTACATAATTATAGAACAAGTTCAACTTCAAAAAGTCATCCCTAAAATTGAAAATAAAGTGAAATAAAAACCTAAATGTGTTATAATGTTAGAGGCATAATCGTACAGAAAACTTCTCCAAGTGACTTTAAAATACATAATTTAACTCCATATCCCTAGTGCAACCCAACCCTAAAAACAGAAAGAATGTGAAAATAATTTTAATCTGTTTTCAGTAGTTATATTGATGGTGGCTGGGTTACTATTGTTATTATTCTAAAACTGCTGTATGTGCCAGTTCAGTTCAGTCGCTCAGCATATCTGACTCTTTGCTACCCCATGGATTGTACAGCACACCAGGCTTCCCTGTCCATCACCAAATCTTGTAACTTGCTCAAACTTATATCCATCAAGTTGATGATGCCATCCAACCATCTCATCCTCTTTTGCCCCCTTCTCCTCCTATCTTCAATCTTTCCCAGAATCAGGGTCTTTTCTAATGAGTCAGCTCTTCACAGCAGGTGGCCAAAGTACTAGAGTTTCAGTTTCAACATCAGTCCTTCCAATGAATATTCAGGACTGACTTCCTTTAGGATTGACTAGTCGGACCTCCTTGCAGTCCAAGGGACTCTCAAGAGTCTTTTCCAAGACCACAGTTCAAAAGCATCAATTCTTTGGCACTCAGATTTCTTTATAGTGCAACTCCCACATCCATACATGACCACTGGAAAAACCATAGCTCTGACTAAGATGGACCTTTGTCAGCAAAGTAACGTCTCTGGTTTTATTATGCTGTCTATGTTGGTTATAGTTTTTCTTCCAAGGAGTAAGCGTCTTTTAATTTCATGGCTGCAGTCACTATCTGCAGTGATTTTGGAGCCCAGAAAAATAAAGTCTCTCACTGTTTCTACTGTTTCCCCACCTATTTGCCATGAAGTGATGGGACCAGATGCCATGATCTTGTTTTCTGAATGCTGAGTTTTAGGCCAGCTTTTTCACACTCCTCTTTCACTTTCATCAAAAGGCTCTTCAGTTCCTCTTCACTTTCTGTCATAAGGCTGGTGTCATCTGTGTATCTGAGGTTATTGATATTTTTCCCAGCAATCCTGATTCCAGCTTGTGCTTCATCCAGCCTGGCATTTCACATGATGTGCTCTGCATAGAAGTTAAATAAGCAGGGTAACAATATATAGTCTTGATGTACTCTTTTCCTGATTTGGAACCAGTCTGTTGTTCCGTGTCCAATTCTAACTGTTGCTCCTTGACCTGCATACAGATTTCTCAGGAGGCAGGTCAGGTGGTCCGGTATTCCCATCTCTTTAAGAATTCTCCACAGTTTCTTATGATCTACACAGTCAAAGGCTTTGGCATAATAAATAAAGCAGAAGTAGATGTTTTTCTGGTGTTGCTTTTTTGATGATCCAGTGAATGTTGGCAATTTGATCTCTGGTTGCTCTGCCTTTTCTAAATCCAGCTCAAACATCTGGAAGTTCTCTATTCACATACTATTGAAGCCTGGCTTGGAGAATTTTGAGCATTGCTTTACTAGTGTGTGAGATGAGTACAATTGTGTGGTAGTTGGAACATTCTTTGACACTACCCTTCTTTGGGGCTGGAATGAAAACGGACCTTTTCCAGTCCTGTGGCCACTGCTGAGTTTTCCAAATTTGCTGGCATATTGAATGCAGCACTTTCACAGCATCATCTTTCAGGATTTGAAATAGCTCACCTGGAATTCTATCACCTCCACTAGCTTTGTTCATAGTAATGCTTCCTAAGGCCTACTTGACTTTACATTCCAGGCTGTCTGGCTCTAGGTGAGTGATCACACCATTGTGGTTATCTGAGTCATGAAGATCTTTTTTGTACAGTTCTTCTGTGTATTCTTGCCACTTCTTAATATCTTCTGCTTCAGTTAGGTCCATACCATTTCTGTCTTCTATTGTGCCCATCTTTGCATGAAATGTTCCCTTGGTATCTCTAATTTTCTTGAAGAGATCTCTAGTCTTTCCCAGTCTATTGTTTTCCTCTCTCTTTGCATTGATCACCAAGAAAGGCTTTCTTATCTCTCCTTGGTATTCTTTGGAATTCTGCATTCAGATGCTTATATCTTTCCTCTTCTCCTTTGCCTTTAGCTTCTCTTCTTTTCTCAGCTATTTGTAAGGTCTCCTCAGACAACCATCTTGTCTTTTTGCATTTCTTTTTCTTGGGGATGGTCTTGATCACTACCTTCTGTACAATGTCATGAACCGCCATCCATAATTCCTCAGGCACTCTATCAGATCTAATTCCTTGAATCTATTTGTCACCTCTGCTGTATAATTGTAAGGGATCTGATTGAGGTCATAGCTGAATGGTGTAGGGGTTTTCCCTACTTTCCTCAACTGAAGTCTGAATTTTGCAATAAGGAGTTCATGATCTGAGCCACAGTCAGCTCCGGGTCTTGTTTTTGCTGACTGTATAGAGCTTCTCCATCTTTGGCTGCAAAGAATACAATCAATTTGATTTCGGTATTGACCATCTGGTGATGTCCATGAGTATTCTTTTGTGTTCTTGGAAGATAGTGTTTCCTATGACCAATGTGTTCTCTTGGCAAAACTCTGTTAGCCTTTGTCCTGCTTCATTTTGTACTTCAAGGCAAAATTTGTTGTAGGTGTATATAGGATAAATCANCGGTATTGACCATCTGGTGATGTCCATGAGTATTCTTTTGTGTTCTTGGAAGATAGTGTTTCCTATGACCAATGTGTTCTCTTGGCAAAACTCTGTTAGCCTTTGTCCTGCTTCATTTTGTACTTCAAGGCAAAATTTGTTGTAGGTGTATATAGGATAAATCAATGAGAATTATATTGGTGTCATTGAGAGCCTATATTTGCAACATCAATAAGATACAAATATAAAATTCTTGAGATTGTTTTTAATCCATAATTTGCATTAGAAGTATCAGTTAAAAAAAAAACAATTAGAAAAAACCTCACAGCATATTTCAGTTCAGTTCAGTCGTGTCTGACTCTTTGTGACCTCATGAATCACAGCATGCCAGGCCTCCCTGTCCATCACCAACTCCTGGAGTTCATTCAGACTCACGTCCATCGAGTCAGTGATGCCATCCAGCCATCTCATCCTTGGTCGTCGCCTTCTCCTCATGCCTCCAATCCCTCCCAGCATCAGAGTCTTTTCCAATGAGTCAACTCTTCGCATGAGGTGGCCAAAGTACTGGAGTTTCAGCTTCAGCATCATTCCTTCCAAAGAAATCCCAGGGCTGATCTCCTTCAGAATGGACTGGTTAGATCTCCTTGCAGTCCAAGGGACTCTCAAGAGTCTTCTCCAACACCACAGTTCAAAAGCATCAATTCTTCGGCACTCAGCCTTCTTCACAGTACAACTCTCACATCCATACATGACCACTGGAAAAACCATAGCCTTGACTAGATGGACCTTTGTTGGCAAAGTAATGTCTCTGCTTTTAAATATGCTATCTAGGTTGGTCATAACTTTTCTTCCAAGGTGTTTAAAATTAATGCATATTTTCTTGCTCAGTTATTTTGAAAAACTAGAAAAAATGATTTAAATTATTAGAAATAGTATTAGTGAAAAATCATAGCACCCATATTATGGCCAATTAAAACCATTTCTCATTTTTTTTAAAAAGTCTCCATGGAGAAATTGCTGATTCCAGATTAGGGCAAGAAAGAAAGAAGATGAACATGGAGCATTTTGGCATATCAGAAAGGAAGTGGAAGTGAAAGTCACTCAGTGGTGTCCAATCGTTTGGGACCCCATGGCCTATACAGCCCAGGGAATTCTCCAGGCCAAGATACTGGAGTGTGTAGCCTTTCCCTTCTCCTTGAGGGATCTTCCCAACCCAGGGATTGAACCCAGGTCTCCCACACTGCAGGCAGATTCGTTACCATCTGAGCCACAGGGGATGCCCAAGAATACTGGAGTGGGTTGCCTATCCTTCTCCAANTGGGACCCCATGGCCTATACAGCCCAGGGAATTCTCCAGGCCAAGATACTGGAGTGTGTAGCCTTTCCCTTCTCCTTGAAGGATCTTCCCAACCCAGGGATTGAACCCAGGTCTCCCACACTGCAGGCAGATTCGTTACCATCTGAGCCACAGGGGATGCCCAAGAATACTGGAGTGGGTTGCCTATCCTTCTCCAAGGATCTTCCCAACCCAGGAATCGAACTGGGGTCTCCTACATTGCAGGCAGATTCTTTACCAACTGAGCTATCAGAGAAAGAAGTCATCAAAGCCCATTGAGGTGGGGGTGGTTTAGTCGCTAAGTTGTGCCTGACACGTGATCCCATGGACGGCATTAGGCTGTGTCAAAGGGTCTTGAGAGGCCACCTGAGTAAATTTCTGCTAGTCAGCCGATGAAGGGATGACATGAGCACCAATAAGGAGATGCCTAGCACTGCAATGGATTGAAGTGCCGCAAACGTGTCTACAAATTGCAAATTGATAAAAGGAAAGGCTCTAGTGTTTTGCTGCCTTTTTTATATGGTTGTACATGATAACAATGAGACAGTTCCTGAGAGGAAGTTTCTCTCCATAGAAATGTATTCTAATTTAATAAATATTTTAAGATATGATCAAAGTAGAATATCACCATTTTGCAAACCCTGAAAAATTAATGAGTCTAATTAATGATTATCTACAGTTGTAGCATCACAAAGGAGGAGAACTAGATATCACTACAGGGAGACAAGCAGCAAAATTCAGATTGGGGGAGATTCTGCAGGACAAAAGACTCAGCTTCTTCAACAAGTCAACTTTTGAAAAGAAAGTTTAAAGAGAGAAAGAGTAAAGGACCTTATAGATGAAAAGTCTCTTAAGAGACATAACTGTAATATACGGACCTTATTTGGACCCCAGTTAGGTTTGGCATACACGTCAAAGATGGGTCTCTGTTTTTACCATGGTCCCTACCCTGACTGAGAACAAACTTCCCCATCCTAGGGGACCAATGAAGCCTGTTGGAAGGACATCCTGAAAAGCAGGCCATGGCAAGTATTCACATACCCCGACCCTTTAACCCACCATCCCTTTCCCTACCACAGCCACCAACCCCTCCCACTGTTCATGACATCAGTGCTGAATTTTATGCCTGCTCTTTGGCTTTTATTCCATCCTGTTCTTCACTACCCTGCTTATAGACCTCACTGTCCACTGTCCTGTTTTTTATTTCATCCATCTCTCCAGAGGGGATGCTCTATATCAACATTTTTGGCACCAGGGACCAGTTTTGCGGAAGATGATTTTTCCTTGGACATGAGGGGGTGGGGGTGGTTTCAGGATGATTCAAGTGCATTACATTTGTTGTACACTTTATCTCTATTATTATTACATTGACTCCAGGCTGAGCACTGAAAAATTGATGCGTTTGAACTATGGTTCTAGAGAAGACTCTTGAGAGTCCCTTGGACAGCAAAGAGATCAAACCAGTCAATCCTAAAGGAAATCAACCCTGAATATTCATTAGAAGGACTGATGCTGAAGCTGAAGCTCCAATACTTTGGCCACCTGATGCGAAGAGCCAACTCACTAGAAAAGATCTTGATGCTGGGAAAGATTGAGGGCAGGAGGAGAAGGGGATGACAGAGGATGAGATGGTTGGATGGCGTCACAGAGTCAATGGACATGAGTCTGTGCAAACTCTGGGAGATAGTGGAGAACAAGGAAGCCTGGCGTGCTACAGTCCAGGGGGTCACCGAGTTGGACATGATTGAGGGACAGAATAGCAACAAGCTCTCAGATCTTCAGGCATTAGATCCTGGAGGTTGGGGACCCCTGTTCTACACTACATGCCCACTAAGTCTTGGGCTCCCCACCCGACCCCTCATCCAGGTTCTCCCTCCAACCATGCTGTCTTAAATAGCACTCCACTGTCCCCTACACTCACTCTCCAAACTCCACATTTCATTCCTCAGCTCACTGGGTGCATCAGCACCACCAGACAGTACACATGCTCCCCTGACTGCACCCACTCTTTCCTGCCCAACCATTATCAGGGGCTCTCAGATTGTCTGAGTGAGAGCTGTCTGCTTTTGCTGATGGGTATTACTCATGGGTCTCCAAGAAAGCCTCCTTCCAAGAAGTCTAACAGATAAAATCTCACTCTGCCCATTGGGATTGACAGTAAGTTCAGGCCCACCAGAAGTCAGGAATGGGCTGACTTTTACAGAGGGTTAGACAGAGTTCTAACAGCTCCTACGAGTTTTCTCCCAATCTGGTTAGCTCTCTCGGTGAGGGTCAGGGCAGCGACATTGGCCTTTTACCCTTGGCAGGACTCAGGACACTGTCTCCAGGGGTGGAGGAGCATCTCAGCTCAGGGGCATTAAGATCAGGCAGGTCATCCAGCCCCAGAAGCTGAAGTCCACTTTAAGACGTAAAGGGCCTCTTCAGGGCTAACCGAAGAGACATCCTGGCCCCTGGCTAATAATAAGCGATTGTGAGCGCCAGATGACTTGTACGCATGCTTTCCATTTCTCACTTTCAAAGAGTAAAAGATGAAAAGTAGATGAATCATTTATATTAGGAAATATGATAAGGCAGGCCAAAATGAGAGGAAATAAAAGTAAAGGCATTATTCCAGGAGGAAAACATGAACATAAACAAAGCAATAGAAAAAGCAAGTCTGTTTTCAAAGCCAGCTGTGGCTGTTAGAAAGTTTTTTCTTGCCCTGGGTTCATACCCCTCCTCCTGCAATTCTATTCCTCTGCACAGCGTCTGTCTTTTGAATGGTATATAATCCTGACAATGCTGAAAAAAAGGCACTTCTGACCCCATTTTACTGGTTGAGTCTTTTTTTTTTTTTTTTACTGGTTAAGTCTTGAAGCTTGGGGGGGGGGGGCGTCACATGATTTGCCTGTTGCCACCCAACCAAATGGGAAGGAACCAGGGTATGAACCCAAGTCTGTCTGATGCTACAGCTCTTTATCCAGCTCTCTCCTGCCTTGGGTCCAATGCCTACTTCTCTCTTCCCACAAGCGCCCTTCACGATTTCTAAAACAACCTTGGACTCCCCACCTCTTCCCCTGCTCCCAGACTCATGCTCTGTTGCCCACCGGCCCCAGTCCCTTCATCACTCAGCATGACATGGTTTCAAATCTCTGCATCTTTCTTCCCTGAATATGTTCCAATTTGCCCAAATCCCCTTTAACATATGAGGCCCAGAGGTGGACACCAGTTTTCAGATCCAGACTGATGAGTTGACCAAAGCAAAACCTGCAGGGATTTATCTCTCGCTTTGATGAGGAATCAGAGCTGACCGGAGCACGGTTTAGGATGGATTCATGAGCTCTGCTGACCGCTGCAGCACAGAGCCAGCCCAGGATTGGTGCACACTCAGCTAAAGCTCCCCACAGCTTTGGACCCGGCCTCTGCTAAGCCATCTCTCCTTTTCCTACACTTGAACGGCTTATTGTTTTGAACCTCAGTTCAGAATTTTCTCACTACTGATTTCAATTCCATTTGACACACACCCACTGAGCTAGGCACAACGGCCAGTTGCTGGGGAGCCCGGTTAACAAGGCATTATTCATCCCCACACTGTTTTGATTAACAAGGCATTAATGATCTCCACAAAGAGACATTGCTTTGCCAACAAAGGTCCGTCTAGTCAAAGCTATGGTTTTTCCAGTAGTCATGTATGGATGTGAGAGTTGAACTATAAAGAAAGCTGAGCGCCAAAAAATTGGTGCTCTTGAACTGTGGTGTTGGGGTAGACTCTTGAGAGTCCCTTGGACTGGAAGGAGATCCAACCAGTCCATCCTAAAGGAAATCAGTCCTGAGTGTTCATTGGAAGGACTAATGTTGAAGCTGAAACTCTAGTACTTTGGCCACCTGATGCAAAAAACTGACTCCTTGGAAAAGACCCTGATGCTGGAAAAGATTGAAGGTGGAAGGAGAAGGGGACGACAGAGGATGAGATGATTGGATGACATCTCCGACTCATCAGACGTGAGTTTGAGTAAGCTCTGGGAGTTGGTGATGGACAGGGAAGACTGGCATGCTGCAGTCCTTGGGGTCACAAAGAGTCGGACATGACTAAACAACTGAACTGAACTGAACACTGTTTTTCTTTTCCAAGCTCAGGTCAGCTCAGAGCCCCTCAAGGAGCTCCCTGCCGCCACCCTACATCGCCTCTCAGGGGGCCTGGGACACCATGCACTCTGTCCACTGCCCGGCCTTCCTCAAGAACACAGCCATACCTTGCAAACCACCAAGCCTCTGGAGTGGTTTCTGAGTTGACCATCACTGCACCAGGCAGGGTGTTTTTGTTAGTGAGTGAACAGCTGCCAAGAACATTTCAAGAGATGATTTACTCATTCTCTGAGGGTTGTTTACATCAGAGCTCTCTGTTTCCTTCAGAGCCTGTGTCTCCCATGGAAAACCTGTCACCATTTGTGATATGAGAGGAGCCTGCTTGCCTGAAGGAAGAAACTGCATATATATATATATNGTGATCCACACAGTCAAAGGCTTTGGCATAGTCAATAAAGCAGAAATAGATGTTTTTCTGGAACTCTCTTGCTTTTTCCATGATCCAGTGGATGTTGGCAATTTGATCTCTGGTTCCTCTGCCTTTTCTAAAACCAGGTTGAACATCTGGAAGTTCACGGTTCACGTATCCTAGTCCTTTCCAATTAGTCAACACAAACCTTGAGTTTTGGCTAAAGTTACTTGAAACTTGGTTTGGTATAAAGCATGGCTACATGGGACTTCCTTGTCGATCCAGTGGTTAATAAGACTCTGTGCTCCCAATGCAAGGGGCTCAGGTTCAATTCCTGATCAGTGAACTAAAATCCCACATGTGGCTTGGTGATGCAGCAAAAAATGAAATGAGGTAAGATAAGACAAAATAAAATAAAGCATGGCTACATGGTGGTGTGATAAGAGCTCTAAGCTGGGTTCAAACTCTAGTACTAACTGACTGTATGACCTTGGACAAGTTGTTTATACTCTCTAGGCCCCAGTTTCCTCATCTACTACAGTAAGAGGATTAATATACAGGCTCTCCAAGGGCATTTCAGACTGTGACGTAATGCAGTATTATGGATTATAAGCATGGCTGCAGAGCCAGAGTGCCTAGGTTTATACCCTGGCTCTGCCATTTACCAGTTGCATGACCTGAGGCAAGTGTACCTAAGTTCTCTAAGCCTCAGTTTCCTCTTTGTAAAATGGTTATAATGCTAGTACTTAGTGAGTTTGATCCCTGGGTTGAGAAGATCCCCTGGAGAAGGAACCCACTTCAGTATTCTTGCCTGGAAAATCCCACAGACAGAGGAGCCTGGGGTTGCAAGGTGTCGGACGTGACTGAGCAACTTCATTTTCACTTTCAGTTGGTGATGGTGCTCTTGTTGCCTTTATTTTTAATTACCACCTGAGCCTAGCCTTCACTACCAATAGTAAAATAAGCTGCTTTTGAGACAGTCAAAGACATGGAGACTTTGTGTCTCCAAACATTCCTCTGGCAGAAGTTATCTGTAGGTTGAGGTTCTGCACAGCAGAAATGGAGGGTGACACCCATGTTCCCCAGCCCAAAAGAGCCAGGGACTTTGGTTCAGAATGCTACTGTTAGGTCCCGAATTTGCATGAACACCTGAAACTGTTTTACAGGCAAGACCCAAGAGAGCTCTCCTTCCTTCAGTACAGCCCACACTCCCAGCCCCTCTGAGTGACCCAGGAGGGGTGAGGGAACCTCCTCCACGGCTTTCCAGTCTGTACCAACCCCACAAGGAAGCCCCTGGGTGTGCAGCCGCTCCTTGCTTTCTGCTCCACCAGTTTTTCAGCCTAAGGTGAGCGGTCTCTGAAAAGCCTTTCTTCCCCTGGAAAAGGCCATTCGAGGTGGTGGTGACAAAAAGTGAAGAACTGTCAAGCTTCTGGCATTGCTAACCAACTGAACTTTGAACACGAAGAGAAGAAATGAATGATGGCTTTTTCCCAAGCCTTAAGTACTGCCCATTGAGGTCATTTCAGGACAGGCCTAGATGGCTTTCTGGGCACTGCTTCTTGCTCTTGCTAATTTACCTTGTACATCAAATAGCTCAAGGGAGGCCCATAAATGGCAATGCTCTCTTCCTGGACTGAGATCTCAATTTATTGAGTGGTCAGCCAAAAGTTGGAATTTTTTTTACTGCGCTGGGTCTGTGTTGTGGCACGTGAGCTTTTCTCGGGTTGCAGTGCACAGGCTCCCTAGCTGTGGTGGGGCTCTCAAGCACGCAGCTTTGGCAGTTGCAGCACACAGGTTCTCTAGCTGCAACGTGCCGGCTTAGTTGCCCTGTGGCATGTGGGATCTTCGCTCCCTGATCAGAGATCAAACCCTCATCTCCCGCATCGGAAGGCGGATTCTTAACCACTGGACCACCAGAGAAGTCCCTGAAGCTGGAACTTTATAACTGAAAAGGCTGAGTCAGGAAGATAAGGCTGAGGTATACCACAAAGGACTTCCTTATAGTGAACCCAGAAGTGAATGGACACCCCAGTCACAGAAGCCGTGGACAACCATGGTTCCTCATCCTGATGCCTGCCCTGGTCACTCTGCCTGGTCACTCAGCCCTAGGAGGAAAGGGGCCTAGCTGTACATGTCTACTTCCTTGTCCCAAACAGGCCCATCAAGGAAGAAACCAGGAGGGTTGTAGAAACTTGTCCTCTGCATGGAAGGGAACATCAAAAGTGGGGAATAAGTGTTCCCGCCAACAGCCTTCTGTCCGCTTTGCCAAATCCACCCCAACCTTCCACTCTCTGGTGTTCCTTGGCCTTCCTTGGTGACGCTGGTCCATGTCAGCAGCTTGTGTTCCACCAAAGTGTAAGATCCTCAAGGGCCAATGTTGGCCCTTCATCTTCATCCACACAGTGGTTCAGTGTGTTGACTACGGGACTCTGCCATCTACTAGCCCTGTGGCTTTATACCAGTTATTAGCCTTTCTCTTTGGGCCTTAATTTCCTTTCTGTGAATGGTACAATAAGAGGAACTACCTCACAGGCTGGTGTAAAGATTATTTGAGATCACTGTTGGAACAGTACCAGAGCTATAGTTTCAATGAGAAGGATGACGGTGCTGGTGAGGATGATCTGTATTGCCAATATTTGGCAAAGGCTCATTAATAGAAGGAGATAAAATGAACAAAAGAGACTGCCTTGCTCTGTCTCTTTCACTTGAACAGCCTCTCACATATTCTCTGGCAGCTGCCCACCCTCATCTGTCCCCTTCCCTGATGGCAGGCCAGACCAGGGCCCCAGGCCTCATCAGGACCCATGTATCCCAGGGACCAGCAGCCACAGCAAGTAAAGATGAGAGCAACTCAAAGGATATTGCCCTTGACCTGTGGGTCAAGCTCCCCTGGATCAGAAGATGTAACGCAAAGAAATGAGAGGTGAGCCTTGAGACCCCTGTTGCCTATAAGTAATGACGGTGGTCAAGACACAGACCTGGGACACCTGACCCCAAGTTCCAGAGTCTGCTCCCAGAAGCCACAGGGCCCCAGAATGGGATAGCTGAAAACCACTCTCCTTACTGAGCTCAAAGGTTGGGGGCCTTGGGGAGCCTCCTGTAGAGACAGCTGTAGTGGCAGCGTAGTTTCCTGACTGAGCCCGTGAAGCTGATTTCCGACAACAGAAAAGTCAGCAACCTGGGGACCAGAGTTGAAACCCAGGATGGCCTGGACCAGCTCTAGGCCCAGTCCTAAACCAGCCCAGCCCTGGACCTAGCCCAGGCCCGAGCAAGGCTTCTCAACCAGGCCCAGCACCAAAATCCCTCCTTCCCAAGCTCAGGCAGACTCCTGGGCCAGAGGGGTGGGTTTATTCATCTGGGTTCCACAATTGCAGAATCTCCAAGCGATTAAACTTGCCTTTTGTTGTGGCCCTGAGGGTTATAAATAACCAGGCCCGACATACGGGTCATTCCTGAGACTCCCGCTTCATTGCTTTTAAGAGTCCCTTGGTAGTCAAGAATTTCAAAGCTGCTAACTCCATGGTATATTAAAGTGGAATAAATTCCTCTGAATGGTCCTCAGGTGAGACCCAGTGTTGAGCAAATGCCTCTGGGTTTCCTCTTGAAGGACCCAAGACTGACCTCTGGTGGTCTGTTAGACCAGCTAAAACACCTCCATTCCCCATGTCCATCCTTGGACTCTTCGCTGTCTGACTCTGACTCCTTCTCACTCTCTGTGTCTCTCTCTGTTTTGGTCTTTCTCTATTTCTGTGTATATCTGTATATAGTATATTTCTTTCTGTGTCTCCTTCCCTTCTCCCCATGAGGCTCCCAACCCCTTAGAAATGGAGGTGCAATAAGACTTTAGAATGAGACTTTTGCCTTAGTTTCAACCTAGGCACCAATATGTGAGAAAACAAATAGGGAGATACCACATACCAAAATGACTGTAAACTGAACTCTCCAAATATGCAAACTGACTAAGGAAGTAGTCCTTAAGGAATTTGTTCATTAACCTTCCAGAGCCCCTTAGTTTCAAAAGAAAGTTGTCAGTAACTCTTCCAGCTTCATTTGCATCACACACCCATCCCCCCTGTGTTGTATTGCTGAAAACTGCTCATTTCTGCACCCCAGCAAGCTGGAGGCTGTCAGAACTCTACGCCTGGGTTTATCCTGACATTTCTGCTTAGAATCCCTTTCCCTATCTTGCATCTCAAAATTCTGTTTATCTTTGAAAACTAGCCTCAAATGCCTGACCTTCCTAAAGCCATCCCTGACCCCCCAGAAGTGAACTGTACTCTCCTCTCATCTCCCACCTGCACTTTTACCATAGCTGTCAGTTCTTTGCACCTGGTGTCAGAGAGTGTGTGAACACACCTGTCTTCCCTATCAGCCTCTGAGATCTTTAGGGCATGAGCTGCATACGGGCAGTGCCTGTCAGAGTACAAGCACATTGGTAAATGCTTGGTGAATGAGCTGGTAAATGGGTCCTATTGGCAGGCGTTCTACCATTCTTAAAGGAGAAGGATTGATGGCTCTTAAAGATTCTCTCAAGGTTTTTGCTAAAAGCCTGCTGCTGCTACTGCTGCTAAGTCACTTCAGTCGTGTCCAACTCTGCGCGACCCCAGAGACGGCAGCCCACCAGGCTCCCCCATCCCTGGGATTCTCCAGGCAAGAACACTGGAGTGGGTTGCCATTTCCTTCTCCAATGCATGAAAGCAAAAAATGAAAGTGAAGTCGCTCAGTCATGTCCGACTCTTTGCGACCCCATGGACTGCAGCCTACCAGGCTCCTCTGTCCATGGGATTTTCCAGGCAAGAGTACTAGAGTGGGGTGCCATCGCCTTCTCTGAAAAGCCTGCAGGCTTTGGCTTTAATTTTTAGTTGAATTTTATAGATAAATATAGAATCACATGCATTTGTAGAAATAATACAGAGAGATATTTTGTATACACTTTTCCAGTTTCCTCCAGGGGTAACAAAACATTTTATTTTCTTTTTCAAGACTATAGCATAATATCAAAGCTAGCACATTGATATTTATATAATTTACCCATCTTATTCTAACTTGCTCAGTCTTACTTGTTCTCATTAGTGTGTGTCTGTGTGTCTATGTGTGTGTGTAAGTTCCACACAATTTTGTCACCTGTGTAGGGTCACGCAGGCTTCCCAGGTGGCACAGCGGTAAAAAAAAAACAAAACAAAAACCTGCCTGCCAATTCAGGAAACACAAGAGACTCATGGGTTCAATTCCTGGGTCAGGGAGATCCCATGGAGCAGGAAATGNTCTGGGTCAGTGTGAGTTAGAAAAATCACCGTTTTACAATCATCATAGTAATAATAGATTCAAGTAGGAATTAGCAATGGATGCTAGAATTATCAATGGCGATACGATAAACAGACTATTATATGATAAAACTATTTATGTAGTTTTAAAGTATCTTTCCACAAATTGTTGTTGTTGTTTAGTCACTAAGTCATGTCCAGCTCTTTTTGACCCCATGGACTGCAGCATGCCAGGCTTCCCTGTCCTTCACTAACTTCTGGAGTGTGGTCAGACTCACATCCATTTGGTGCACTTACGTCCATTGAGTCGGTGATGCCATCCAACCATCTCATACTCTGTTGTCCCCTTCTCCTCTCGCCCTCAGTCTTTCCCACCATCAGAGTCTTTTCCAAAGAGTCAGCTCTTTGCATCAGGTGGTCAAAGTATTGGAGCTTCAGCTTCAGTATCACAACTACTTAATTCAAAGGTAAATGNCATTGAGTCGGTGATGCCATCCAACCATCTCATACTCTGTTGTCCCCTTCTCCTCTCGCCCTCAGTCTTTCCCACCATCAGAGTCTTTTCCAAAGAGTCAGCTCTTTGCATCAGGTGGTCAAAGTATTGGACCTTCAGCTTCAGTATCACAACTACTTAATTCAAAGGTAAATGAGAACTTACCATGGGGAAGCCTGGAAGACACCACCTTAATCAAGAGATAAAGGCTACCATCACCAGTAACGGGAAGAAGCAACACTATGTCCCTTCCAATGCAATGTTCAGAAAACGACACAGTATCATTTCTGTGATATTCAAGCTAAAAATGCATGATCGAAGTATCATCATGAGGAAACACTATCCAAACCCAAATTGAGGGGTAATTTGCAAAATAACTGACCTGTACTCTTCAAAAATGTCAGGGCCAAAAAAAGACAAAAGCTGAGGAAATATTTCAAATTAAGGAAGACGGGAGAGACATGGCAACTAAATGCAATGTGTGAACCTGGATCAGATCCCAGACCAGAAAAAAAAATAGCTATAAAGACAATTGAAAAAATTTGAATTTGGACTGTGATTTGGGTGACAGCATTTTGTCCATGTTAAATTTCCCAATTTTGATAATTGTACTGTAGTATAAATTACAAATTACAAAATGTCCTCATTCTTAAAAAAATATACACCAACATACTTAGGGGTAAAGGGATATTATTAATGCCTCCTGCTGCTGCTTAGTGGCTTCAGTAGTGTCCAACTCTGTGATGCTATGGACTGTAGCCCACCAGGTTCCTCTGTCCATGGGGATTTTCCAGGCAAGAGTACTAGAGTGGGTTGCCATGCCGTCCTCCAGGGAATCTTCCTAACCCAGGGATTGAACCCAGGTCTCCTGCATTGCCAGCAGTTTCTTTACCACTGAGCCACCAGAGAAACTCATAATTAATGCCAACTTACTCTTGAGAGTCCCTTGGACTTCAAGGAGATCCCAGTCCATTCTAAAGGAGATCAGTCCTGGGTGTTCTTTGGAAGGAATAATGCTAAAATACTTTGGCCACCTCATTCGAAGAACTGACTCATTGGAAAAGACCCTGATGCTGGGAAAGATTGAAGGCAGGAGGAGAAGGGGATGACAGAGGATGAGATGGCTGGATGGCATCACCGACTCAATGGACGTGAGTTTGAGTGAACTCTGGGAGTTGGTGATGGACACGGAGGCCTAGGGTGCTGTGATTCATGGGGTTGCAAAGAGTCGGACACGACTGAGCGACTGAACTGAACTGAACTACCCTCAAATGGTTCAGCTATGTTTGTATTTAGAAAAGGAGAACAGTGATTATGCAAATGGGTCCTTGGTATTATTTGAATTTTCTGAACATTTAAAATTATATCAAAATTGAGAGTGTCAAAAAATATTTTTCAACCAGTGGAATACTTTCCTAAAGGAAATTCAATCAGAGTTATTTTGAATGAAATGTTGGATGTTCAGACATCTGGATGTTTCTCTGAGTACATGGATTCAGGTTCAAAATTTCTGTTTGCAAGTCTACCTTGCTTTTATATTACACCCCCTCCCTGTAGGTGAAGTTATGGAGCTTTTGTCTGCTCAGCTCTTCTTACCTCCACCCTTTGTCAACTGAATAAACTGCCTTTATCTTGTATAGTACTAGCCTAGGATGGAAGCCCCTGAAAGCAAGAGCAAAGGGGTTGAGCAAGAAGATCCTCTGCTAATTTTCCAAGGCTATGGCTGGGATGGACTGAGGTCTCCCCAGGAGCTCTCATCAATAACAATCACATATGTAAATCAAAAAGGAACTTAGCCACTATGCTCCTTGAGAATGAAAGGGGGAAAAGAACACTGGCTCATGTTTGGACTGATTCTAAAATATATGGGAATGAAAGTCTTGGGGGTGATGAATTTCCCTTTAATGGTGTCACATCTGTGGTCCTGAGGTTTAACCTCTGATTTTTAGCTGTAACACCGACATTATTTCTGCAAACTTGACACCAGATGCTGCCAGGGAGATATAGCTGAAGTGATAAAAATCTATTTAACAGATTTAGTGAAGCAAATACAAACTAATTAACAATTTTGGAATTGGGATTAAACACTAATTCTTTTAAACCATAAAAACTGAGATGAACAAAAGAAAAAAATGCCCTGTCTCTGTATAACTCAAAGAAGCCATCTGTTTGTCATTGAGAAAATGGCCCAACTGATAGATTTTGAACAAATCCCAACATATTTTTTATCTGGATTGGAATGCATACGGACAGCCATCCCAGAAAGAAGGCACATTACTTTCTGGCTAACATGTCAATCTGGGCTTCCCTGAAGCTCCAGAAAAGAAGTTATTTGTTTACTGACTCAGAAATGAGGAGACGACGAATAAAGCAATCTCTTTATAAATTCTGCTTCAGACATATGGTTCCAACCATTAGGAAGGAAAGATGGCCCGAGGTTCCTTCTAACTCTATTGTGCAGCAGCCATGGATGGGACACGGCTCTTTGGCTGTGCCTTGTGTCATCTTTCAATGGTGGTAGGCGGGGGAAGGCTGCTCATCTGCTACTGTTCTTAGGCTTTCCAAATTAAGTGGAGCCGGAGCTATGAGACTGTAGAAACCGAACTTGCTGCCCTCCCATCCCCCGACCTGGACACTCTAGGCCTCAACAAGCAGTCTAATTCTAGAACATAGACTCTATGTTAATCCCACCCTAATCAGGGTTGGGTGATGGGGGAGAATTATGTTTGCTCTGGCCCCAAAATCAGTGGATTGCTCATCAAATTAGTCTGACCATTAACCCTAATCTGAGTGGCTCCTGAGAAGACCTCAGATCTCTTATGAGTTACTTGAGGGTGGAGAATTTGAAATCCCTGATGCCCAGCCCAAAGGCCTGCATGTATTAATGCTCAGTTAACAAGAAGAGTAACAGGGACTTCCCTGGTGGTCCATTGGTTAAAACTCCATGCTTCCAATTCAGGAGGTATAGGTTCAATCCTCAATTGAGGAACTAAGATTCCACAAGCCATGTGGGGCAGCCAAAGAAGAATAACAATAATAATGAATTACAGCTGAGTGCCTACTATGTGCTGATACTGTGTTACCTCATTTAGTTCTCTCAACAACAGTATGAAATAGGTACTCTTATGATTTCTATTTTGGGGCTTCCCCTGTAGCTCAGTCAGTAAAGGATCCACCTGCCATGAAGGAGACATAGGTTCAATTCCTAGGTCGGGAGGATCCCCTGAAGAAGGAAATGGCAACCCACTCCAGTATGCTTGCCTGGAGAACCCCATGGACAGAAGAGCCTGCAGGTTACAGTCCATGGGGTCGCAAGAGTCAGACACGACTTAGCAACTAAACCACCACCAGCATGATCCCTCTTTTACAGATAAGAAAACTAAGACTAGGAAAACTGAGCAGTTTGACTAAGGTTATACAGCTCCTGAGTATTAAGACAAAGTTAAAATTCAGGCTGTGTGAATCCAGAACTAACTCCCATGCATACTCTCTTGTACGTGCATACAAGGTCATTCAATCATTCACACTCCAATTCATTTTAAAATACATGTAAGATTATTTTGCAGAAATATAACCAGCACCATTAAACTGAGACTATTGAGTTTTAGGGAAAATAAGGGTAGAAAGGTCAAGTTAATAAGAGNTACTCTCTTGAACGTGCATACAAGGTCATTCAATCATTCACACTCCAATTCATTTTAAAATACATGTAAGATTATTTTGCAGAAATATAACCAGCACCATTAAACTGAGACTATTGAGTTTTAGGGAAAATAAGGGTAGAAAGGTCAAGTTAATAAGAGCATCGGAAGTTAAAATGCAGTTGACAGCAGCACTTAAGGAGGAGTTTGAAGTACTCTTTGAGATTTGGTACTTGGATTCTTGGGGCAGGCAGAGCTGTGGGCAATCAGCTGGGGGAGGTAAGAGGAAACCCATCTTGGCCGTGGTTATACTGACCACTGCTGCTGCTGCTGCTAAGTCACTTCAGTCATGTCCGACCCTGCGCAACCCCATGGACTGCAACCCACCAGGCTCCTCTGTCCTTGAGATTTTCCAGGCAATAGTACTGGAGTGAGGTGTTACTGATCACTAATGGGCCATAGGAGGTGAGCTGCAGGTGAATGAAGCCTGTTAGTCGGACCCTGGGGAAGTCTCCATGGATGAGGTGTTATACTGCCTCAGCCCAGGCAAGTCAGTGTTTGGAGGATGAAAAACCACATTTCAATAACAACTCAAAATGTTTTGCTGGGTTTGGGGGTTACTACTGCCAGTCGCAGAGCACTTCAAATTATTTT
Source organism: Neotragus moschatus (assembly GCA_006410615.1). Classification (NCBI taxonomy): domain Eukaryota; kingdom Metazoa; phylum Chordata; class Mammalia; order Artiodactyla; family Bovidae; genus Neotragus; species Neotragus moschatus. The sequence continues at coordinate 2,583,539 of SJYA01002274.1, read as the reverse complement.
CATCTGCCCAGCTTATAAAAGGTAACCAAGCTCGTGGGTCCCTGGTAGCTGCTAGAAGATTTCTTTGGTCAGAGTTCCTTCCTTACTCTGAAACATCCTTTATGCTGCTGCTGCTCCTAAGTCGCTTCAGTCGTGTCCGACTCTGTGCGACCTCATAGACAGTAGCCCACCAGGCTCCCTCATCCCTGGGATTCTCCAGGCAAGAACACTGGAGTGGGTTGCCATTTCCCTCTTCAATGAATGAAAGTGAGAAGTGAAAGTGAAGTCACTCAGACATGTCCGACTCTTAGCGACCCCATGGACTGCAGCCTTCCAGGCTCCTCCGTCCATGGGATTTTCCAGGCAAGAGTAGTGGAGTGGGGTGCCATAACATTCTTTATAACCAGAAGCTATTCCAGAAGGCAGTTTTCTTGGGCCCTCCCAATGGCAATTAGCTAAACTTCTTCTGATGATAAGCATATACAATCAAACAGAGAAATGGCTGAAAATTTGTTTCCAATCTGTGTTTCTGAACAATGAGTGGTCAGATTCCACTACGTAAACCACCCAATTCTACACCCAGCAGTAGGCAGGAGGACAAGCCCTCACCGGGGGAGGTCTTGCAACACACAGTCAGACGCAGAATGAGAGCTGAGAATCAGAACGCGTGTGAATAGATAAACTGCTTCCGTTTCCCCAGTAAATCTGAGAGCAGGCCAGCTTTGAGGAGATGGAGATTAAAGTCGATAGAAACTAATCTAGGCATCCTCTGACAGTTTAAGTTCCTGGTATTCCCCTTCATTTCCCATAACAGTGAGACAGTCATCCCATCAGGCTTTTCACATTCATGTTTCTCAAACTATAGCCTAGGGATGTTTTCTCTGGGTTCGTGAGGTTTTAACTTTTTTAAAAAATTTTGTGTTTTCATTTTGATGAAAATCTAAAAACGATCAATCTAAGAATCCTGTGGACCAACTGGCTGACAAGCTCAACCACAGAATTTCCATATCCGCGAGGGGTTTGTGTTTGTGACAGCAGAGGGGACAACCAGTACTGCTTTATGCGTCTCAGGCTAATGAAAAGTGAGCAAGACACACCTCCACACAAACAATGCGATCACTGTTAGCCGAAGAACAAACACCCTCGCTACATGCTGTAGAAACAAAGGTATCACGAGCCTTATTGGGTTGGCCGAAAAGTTCGAACCTGAATGAATGTTTTGGTCAAGTCAGTATAAGGGAGGCTGTTTAGAGCAGAGGAACGTTGTTAGCCTTGTTCATTTGTTGACACTTTATAAATCTGGAAAAGGTTTATCTGAACAGTAGTTTTTGCAGTGTCGTTCATACTTAAATGTACATGTTTGTTTTGGTCTTTAAGGTGACTACCCGTAGGTTAATGTCTGCACATATTTAAGTTAATTATGGTAAGAAAATAACTGGTTAGCCTTTTCTCATTAAAAAAGGGTCTATGCATCATGTAAGCTTGCATGTGCGCTAAGTCACCTCAGACGTGTCTGACTCTTTGCGACTCCATGGACGTGGCCCACCAGGCTCTTCTGTCCATGGGATCCTCCAGGCAAGAAGACTGGAGGGGGTGCTTCTTCTACCGGTAGCACCACCTAGTAAGCCCCATTTAAGCTTGCTGCAGCTAAGTCACTTCAGTTGTGTCTGACTCTGTGCGACCCCATAGACGGCAGCCCACCAGGATCCCCTGTCCCTGGGATTCTCCAGGCAAGAACACTGGAGTGGGTTGCCATTTCCTTCTCCAATGCATGAGAGTGAAAAGTGAAAGTGAAGACGCTCAGTTGTGTCTTGACTCTTAGTGACCCCACGGACTGCAGCCTAGGATCCTCCATCCATGGGAATTTTCCAGGCAAGAGTACTGGAGTGGGGCTCCGCATTAAGCTTGGAGCACTATTATTTTCTGAACATTACATCATCAGTTTCACTAATACAGTACAGTTTTCCTTCTATTGGCCAGTGGGTGTGGCAAATATTTTTGATTGGTCTGACTGCCCCGCCTCGTGCCCACCCCCCTGAAGAATGCGCCAGCAGCTTGCATGAAGAAACAGTTCATCTGAGCACTCTGTTCTAAATAGGAACAGAAAGTTCTGGAAGGTCCTCAAGGCAGGTCATCGAGGGTTAGCATTTGGTGAGAAGGACAAAGCAGAAGCCTCAAAGCAGATGGGGTCAGAAGTGGATCCAGAGACGCAGCAGGACAGCCTTCATGCTCAAACCCACAATATCTTTCCTCCCACCAGTATCTTTCCTCCACAGTATCTTTCCTTTCCACTGAAAACAGGACTAGCCCCAGCGCCTCAAGGAAAGAGGCTGGGAGGACAGAGCCCGAAGCTGAGGCTTCATTTCCCCCAGCTGTGGAGGGGTGATGTCTAGGAGGCAAGACCCAGACTAGTGAACTGACAAATCAATGGCTGACTTCAAAGAAAGCAAATTATTGTAGGCATAATTGACTGTGGACAGTGGAACACCAAGGCCATCCCAATGAGACATCACCTTGCTTCTGACCTGAGTTGAACTAAAGAAGGGAAGCAGAGATCCACAACAAGAAATTGTTGAAATGTAGAGGCTTTGCCCTTAAGTCCCATGCATGGCCCTTTCAACGTGGGCAGCCTGCTCTTGGACAGTGCAGGGACCCGGGAAGGAGGGGCCACCAGGGAGGGGTGACAGTCAAGGCCAATGTTGTCTGCTCTGAGACACAGCTCAGGGTTGCTCCTGCTTATCTTGAAACAAATACTTACAAAATCCAAGAAAATACTGTGAATGAAGAGATGGCCAAGCTCTAAGACACAGATCCACTTGGTTTATATGTAAAACACATATGAATACTTTTTAATTCCACGAAGAAATATGCTTTCCCACCATGTTGCCTAAGATACTCCAAATCTTTGGGGCCTATATTTCATTAATGTTACTGAAGACATAGATATAGGGAAATACTTCTCTATCATAAGGAGAACAATAGTGTCAAGGTGATTCCAAAAGCAATGGATATACAGTTTAGAGTCAAGAGACGCTTGAGAATGGTGGGAACTGTGCTGAGCTGAAGAGCACTCACTCTGACTACAGCAGGCCCTGCTCACAGCTGCTGAGTCTACTGTTTGCTTTGCTTGGGCAAATAGATCTGCTCAGCATTCATTCTAGTAGTCTGCAAAGGAGTGGAGGGTGATGGTTAACGGGCCATCTATCCTTCAAAAGTGGGCCAAGCCCTGACCAATTTATCCAATTTCGTGCTGAGCCCTTTTTTTCTGTAATACAATTTATCAACTGTAGAGCTGAGGATCAGATGTGTTCTGTTTATCAGTTAACAACCTGTAACAGGTAACAGAGGTAGGTTCTCGATGCAGAACATTACGATGTATCCAGCCACATGTAATGAGGCCATTCCCATATCTTGGCCAATGGCCCACACTAACACAGCTCTGCTGATGTGAGGATAATGAATGCTATTAAATGAAGAACTCAACATAACGGCAGCTATTAATACCTTCTAATATTAATAGGTGGCATTCGTCTTGTGTAATAGAATCTGTCCACTTAGCAGGCACCTCATTTCACAGCTCTTCCCCTGCTCCCTTCCTTAAGTGTCTTCTTACCACACTGACCACTGTCTGCTGGACATGCTCCAGTTTGCCATCACTATTAGGGTGGGGACTGGAGGACACACGACAGCACAGAAAAAGTAGCCCCATTCAGGGCTGCTAGAGCTCTCCTCGCCTAGAACCTCATCCTTCAGATACCACCATAGGTGCCACTGCCATCAGGAAGCCTGCCCTGCTTGTCGCCTGAACCTCAATAACAAGAACTGAATTCAGCGCCTCCCATCAGGGTTCCCCAGAACTACTGGTGTGTCCATCCCTACCATCACCCTCTGTAAGCTCCTTCCAAGTAGGGTTTTGGCATCCCCAGACCAAAGCATAGAAAGCATGTAAACAAATGAAAACTTTGTTGAATGGATTATGAGATGGATGAATGGAAAGATGTGTGGAAAAGTGGATGGATGGATGCTATCTGCCTTCTTAGAGATTCTATGTAGAGGATGTGTTTTCCTATATGATGTTTTAATAGAGATCTCTCCACAAGATGGCGCTCACAATTTTCTTAATTTAAGGCTTTTTAAAGAAAATTTTCAAATCTCAAACTTTAAGCTGTCTTAGAATCATGATGTAGGTTTTACAGTCAATTTAACTTATTTACCATACTGTTCATGTTTCTTGTTGCGTCATATTTTTCACAATTACGAACGTGTTCTTTCCCCTGGGATGTCAAGACACAACCTTGCATTTTGTTTTGACATTGGTTGGGCTGCTTTGTGGCTTGCCTGATGGCTGCAGGGTGTGAGGAACTATGTCGGTTATTCCCCAGATAGCACAGGAAATGAAGGCAGAGTCCTTCCATGACTCCATTCCCAACAACAGAGTCAGCAGAAAAGCCAAACCTTGGCTTGAAATAGCTATTAACCTTTGGATCCATGAATTTTGCCTTAATAAAATAATAACATCTTACATTCTACAGTGCTTTATGCTGTACAAAGCAATTTCACATCACCATAATAGTTTCTGAGCTCCTAAAAACTATGCCAAGCACTTTAGATGTATTATACCCTTTTAACCCTCATGCCAACCCTATGAGTTAGGTCTTAATACTTCCCATTTTACAGAGAATAAAATGAAGGTGTAGAAGAGGGATGTAATTTGCCAGAATGATAAGTGGCACAGCTATAGTTGGGACACTGGTATGTCTTTACTCCACACTAATTTGTCTCCCATTACCCCCGTGACTTCAGTGTCAAGAGGAGGGTGTTAGACAATAAGGGGAAAGGGAAAGACACGTATACCTCCCTGTGAGGCCCCCATTATCCTCCAGCATTCATACGTGTGCACACACACCCCTCAGAGCAGGTCTATAGGGGAGCAGTAATTATTAGTTTCACATACCCACGATGCATACCCACACTGGCCAGGTACAATGCCAAATGCTTCTTCATGTATCGCTTCATTTCATCTCTGTGAGGAAGATATTATTATCCCATTTTACAAAGGAGAAAATTACAGCTCAGAGAAATTAAATGGCTTTATCTCATGTCACAGAGGACCCCAGTGTAAGGGATGACTCAAACTCAGCTCCATCTGACTTCAAAACTCCATGGCACCCTATGAGGCTGCCGAGGCCATCTGGGTGGGGGTAACGTGGGAATTCTGGGCAGGACTCCTGGAGCTGCCTCTTTATCTGCTCTAATCCAAACATTCCTCTGGCCTTTTGCACATTCTATTCCTCTGCTAAAAATGCCCTTCCATACAAAGTCTGCCTGAAAAGCTTCTATTTACTGTTTAGAGACCCAGCTCAAATGTCATTTCTCCTATGGTACCTTCTCTGCTAGCCTCATTGCTCAACATACACGGGCATCCTCATGTCATGTCCAAGGTCCTTCTTTGCCCCACTGCTCACCGCCCCCCCCACACACACACATGCACACGTTCAATCTGTGGCTCCCGATAGAACAACATGCGTCCCACTGAATGGTGTCAAACTGTGAACTGTGAACTGCCTGCAAGCTAACAAGCTGGCCCCACTTGCTTGGATGCTAACAGAAGACCAAGGTTCTGCTTCTTCTCCTTCTCCTCCTTCTCCTTCTGTTTCTTTTTCTTCTTCACTCTCTGTCTTCAGCTCCTCTAACAGGGACCTGCTCATAGCAGACACTTCAGCATGCATTCATCCCAAGTTGCTTTAGTCGTGTCCGACTCTTGGCGACCCTGTGGACTGTAGCCCACCAGGCTCCTCTGTCCATGGAATTCTCCAGGCAAGATTACTGGAGTGCGTAGCTATTTCCTCCTCCAGGGGATCTTCCCAACCCAGGGTCCGGATCAGCGTCTCTTACATCTCTTTCACTAGCAGGTGGACTCTACACCACCAGCACCACCTGAGAAGCCCAGGCACTTCAGCAGCGATCACCAAATGACTGAAAGAAAGTTCAAAGGAAGGCTGAAGGTCCAAACTGTTGATAATACGTAGCTACGAGACACAGATTATCGGCATATCTGTACGCCAGTGAAGAAGGAAAGGGCAGTGAAGAGAAACACATGCACGGAAGGAGCAGACGGAGTCTGTGAAGACAGGAAGATTCCCATCAGTGGACCAGTCAGAGGATCAAGTGTCTATTTGTAAGCGTTAAAATCCCCAGCTAGAAAATCCAGGAATCCCTTGTATACTTTTTTTAAAAACCCACCTAAGATATACCCTACGCCAGGCCCACGACTTGAAGAGCTTTATGTATATTAACTATGTTCATTTTCATACCCTTTGTGACTGCCACAGGGAACTGAGCTGAATGTGGCAGCAGTGACCCTCCAGGACTTCAGAGACCACGTGAGAAAAGGTCGTGCAGCTTTGCCACTGTTTCTGGACGCTTTGGAGCTTTCCACCGGTAAGAAGCTCAACTACCCTGAGGCCACCATGTGCAAAGAGCACAGGGAAAGAGAGACGCCTGGAAAGCCCCTCTTGTTTCAGCTCCAACTGCGTGAGTGTTCCCAGCCCCTGCCTCAGACTGAAAGGAAGCTTCTGTGTGACCTGAGCCCCTACAGCCACCAGGAGAGGCCGGGAAAGGACTGCAGAACCCTTTCTACTCTCAGATTGCAAAGCAAAATACACGTTATTGGTTTTTCTTCTAAATTATTATCATTAACATACAAAAACTGTAAATATTTAATGGCTACAACTTGATGACTTTGGAAATAAATATATATGCATGAAACCATCACCACAATCTACGAATAAGTTTATCCGTCATTTCCAAAAGTTTCCTCCCACCTCTATTATTGTCATTAATTAGTGTGTGGTAAGAATATACATGGGCTTCCCAGGTGGCACTAGTGCTAAAGAACGTGCCTGCAAGTGCAGGAGATACAAGAGATGCGGGTTCAGTCCCTGGGTTGGGAAGATCCCCTGGAGGAGGGCATGGCTACCTACTCCAGTGTTCTTGCCTGGGAAATCCATGGACAGAGGAGCCTGGCAGGCTACAGCTTTTGATTCAGGGTACGGCTTCCAATTTTAGATTGGTCAGCACCATCGGTCTTTTTCTGGTTTTGCTTTCTATCATTTGTTTAAGATAGTCCTTCTTAGCCAGAAAGCCTTAAAGACATTCTTTTATATTTTCTTCCAAAAGCTTTTCAGTTTTGCTTTTCCATTTATATCTTTCGCCTATCTGGAATATATTTTGTTGCATCTGGTAAGAAGTGAGAATATAGATTTATTTTTCCATATAAATAACTAATCTGTTTATTGATAGTGTCTCCTATCTTCACCAGTTTATAATGTCACATCTGCCATGCTTCAGTACTCCGTGTATGGGGCTGTTCCTGGGCTCTCCTATTGGTCTATTTTTCTATCCCTCTCCCAATAACACAATTTTTAATTTAAAAAAAATCTGCATTATCTGGTAGAGAAATATCCTATAAGCTCCTTCTTCTCCAAAATGATCTTAAACCTACTTTTCTATGTGTATTTTGGGTTTTTGATATTCTATATCAGATCATGGAAATTTTCTTCTATCTAATAATGTTAATGATAAATGGCAACCATATATTAGTAGCATATATTATAAATGACAGGTACTGTTATATATAATAATAAATTTGTATAAATTTATAGAACTATTTTTCTGCATTAAGAAAATCATATGAATTTTAATTTGTTAATGTGATGTATTACATGAACATATTCTCTCATACTGAACATTCAAATTCCAGAGATAAACCCCACCTGACTGTGTTATTTTTTCTTAATACAACTGGTTTACCTAGAATTTTTGCATCTATGTTAATAAGACAGATTATTCCATATATGTTTCTTTTTTATTGTTGTCTATTTTTCAGTTAAATAACTTACAAATGGTAGTTTTCTCTCTTTTCGCATTATCTAGATTAGTTTATATGGGATTGTCCAATTTTTGAAGATTGGCACCCTTCTGTAAAAACCTCTATACCTGGTAGCTTTTGAATTAGATTATTATTTTTCTAGTTCACTTCATAGTTATAGGTCTAGTCAAGTTTTCTGGTTCCCGCTGAGTCACTTTTAGTATGATACAATTTTCTTAGTATTTATTTCAAAAGTTTTCAAAAGCATTTTGTAAAGGAGCTGCTCTGCCCTCGTGGCACAATGACCTTGAGCATCTCCACATGGGCCATTACAGGCAAGGCTTCTCTGCGGTCTGACCTATGTCTTTGCACAGCACCCTGGCATCCTCCCAAGAACACGGCCAAGATAGGCAGGCTCCGGGGAAGGCATCCTCCCTCTATCTTGCAGATCACTCCCTATTTTGTAAGGTTGCTATGAGACAACAATGTTTTGCTAAATGAATGAAACTCAGACCTCCTGTCTCCAAATCCAGTAGGCTTCCTTTTGTCCCATGCTACTCCTCAGTCATCACAGGAAGGACCGAGCCCACCTAGGGTAGCCTCACACTCAAGTGCTTCTGAATCCCTGTCCTTCTCCAAGGTCAGGGTCCAGCTGGGGTTTTATTACCCCGTGAAAGCAGGGATGAAAGCCGTATGCATGGCTCTGTCCCTCTCTAAGCCGGGCAGGGTGTCTGGCACAGGGCCAGTTGACATCACAGGGGCTCAGAAAGCCTGGGTGATTGAGATGGATTGGCTTTTTGAACTGAGGTGCCTCAGACACAGAACAGTGCTGATTTGGAACCACACTCCCGCAGTGACTCATACATCAGGACCCTTTAATGGGGAATTATGGAAATATTCTGCCTGGAGCTGTCTTAATTAAGAGCAACCTGATCTTGATTGCAGTCTCTGAAAGGACTCTCCTCCCCATCCTCTCCTCTCCTTTTCTCCTTGACATCTAGAGGCAGAATCCAGCAGCCTTCGAAAAGGCTTTCCTTCTCCCAGTAACACTGCTGACAGGCTCAGTTTGAAATCAGTTGAGGCTGGCAGCCCTTCAGCCAGGATGAGGCTCCCTGATGGACAACCTAAATCAGTGGTTAATAGAGATCTCATTGTGCCTGTGTTGACCTTGCTCTCAGGAAAGACTGGGGCTGAGCTCAGAAACAGGCTGAAGACAATCAGGTTGTATGTTCTTCCCAGTATCCTCTTCCTACCCCTATCCAAAGCAAGTTGATCCTGGAGACGATATTCCAACCAGGGGATAAAGATAGATTCCTTGTATCCCCACCACCTCTCAGCTCCAGTCCCCAGCGTGCGGGCAGGCTGAGTCTGCATCCCCAGAGGAAGGAAGTGTGCCACCATTCTCTCTCCATGTGCAAGGACATCCTATTAGGATGCTTGGGGAAGGTCTGGCTTCCCAAACCAAGTTCCAGACCCTAGCCCAGAACCAGACACCACCTGGCAGCTTCCTGGCAGCTCAGCTTCCTTCAGCCTCTCCCAGGAGTCTCCATCACCAGGCTACATCCACTTGTCACATCCTCATTCAGTGAACATTTATTTGCTAATGTGTGTGAAGTCCTGACAATCTATGGTTCCACATCCTTCCTTCCCCACACCTTTTTTAAACACACACACACACACACTATAATTTTAAAGTCGAGTATTTATTGAAATAAGAGTTTTCAAGGAAGCTATATCACCAAGTATGACATATTTTAGTTGGTGGCTTTAGGTACCCAGCTTCTCTGGCCTCTGGCACCCAGCTTCTCTAGGGAGTAATTAATAAAGTGTAAACAAATATTTAAATCATGTGGGAGCTCACTATGTAAAAGCTCTAGGGGTAAGTGTCTTGTAATGATATGGCCATTCCTTAAATCAACTGTGAGTAAAAACTTCTTAAACAGAGAGCCCCTTGAATAGAAGTCCTCTTGAATAAACAGAACATTAAACTTCACCTGGCAGGACCAAATGGGGAATACTGTATATCTCTTCATATATTCAGCTGCCCCGACTGCTTCTCTGTTGCTCTTTACTTGCTAAGTCATATCTGACGCTTTGCGATCCCATAGACTGTAGCCTGCCAGGCTCCTCTGTCCATGGAATTTCCCAGGCAAAAATACTGGAGTGGGTTGCCATTACCTTCTCCAGGGGACCTTCCCAACCCAGGGATCGAACCCACATAACCTGTGTCTCCTGATTGGCTGGCAGAGTCTTGACCTCAGCGCCACCTGGGAATCCCAACTGGTTCTCAAGGGATATCAGACCCCTAACCTCAGAAAATAGGTCCTTCTTACCTGGAGCCCTGGCTCTGCTTCTCCTATCTAATCCTTTCCAATGGCTTCTTATTACACAAACTAGGAATTCCTGGAGAGCTGTTCCTGGACCAGCGGCATTGGCATCACTTGAAACATACAAGAAATGCAAATTCACAGGCTTCACCCCAGACATACTAAATCTTGGGGTGATTTAGTAGGCCCCTAAGGGTGGGGCCGTGCAGTCTGTTTCAGCAAGTCCTCTAGGTGACTCTGGTGCACAGAGTTTGAAAACCACTGCACCAGAGAAAGGTGCATCTTTAGCAGGATCGGGAAGGCCCTCCAAAGAGACACTGCTGTCCGTAGGAGCCTTTTCATAAATTAAAAGTAGGCCTACATCTGGAAGGAGGGAGCTATAAGCACCTGCTTGCCAAGTGGAGCCAGAGCTATAGTTCATCCCCTGCCCGCCTCGGCAGGTGACCTCATAAAGCGAGCAGCCTGCAGCCACACATGGAGGCCCTGCCCCTAGGACCAGACCCTCCAGCCTTACAGTCCATCACTTGCCTGCTCACCCACTATGTTCCAGCCACTCCAAACGTTTTACAATTCCCTGAACAGATCCTGGTTCTTCATGCTTCCTTCACAACTTTGCTCAAGTTGTCCTCTCTACCTGGAATGCCTTTCCTCTCTTTTTCCACCTCGAAAATTACTACAACCTTTAAGACGCATCTCCTTGTTCAGGAAATATTTGCTGACTGCAGGAGAGTCCAATTCCACTCCTCTAGGCTCCCTTATCTCATTGTGTTCACGTCTCACATTGCCCTGACCTTGCTGTATTTTAATCGTTGGTTGCCATGTCTCCATCCTCCTATAATACAGGCTCTACATCTGAGACCAGAAAGGGGAGCTCTCATACCCTGCCATGATGGCAGAGCCCAACAAGAAGAAAGACTTTTCTTTCCTAGCAACAGCTCAGCCAATGAAAAGCCATGAACTCTTTGTTTACTGTAGCCCTCCCAACTTCCTTTTCTCTATAAAAGCCTTCTCCTGGACTTCCCTGGTGGTCCAATGGTTAAGAATCCACCTATCGATGCAGGAGACATGAGTTCGATCCCTGGTCCGGGAATATTTCACATGCTGCAGAGCAACTGAAACCCATGCACCATAAGTACTGAGCCTGTGCTCTAGAGCCCGGGAGCCACAACCACGCACCCCACACTCCACAACTACTGAACCCCGTGCTCCTCAACAAAAGAAGCCACTGCAATGAGAAGCCCGTGTACTGCAACCAAGAGTAGCCCCCACTTGCCGCAACTACTGAAAAGCCTGAGCAGCAACAAAGACCCAGCACAGTCAAAATAAGTAAAACAAACAAAAATCTAAAAAAAAAAAAAAAGAATTCTCTTTCCCTTCCTTCCTGTGCGGGGACTTGCAAGTGGCTTTCCATGGTTGTAGATGCCAAAGTACAATTCTCTGCTGATCTCAAACAAATTCATCTTTGCTGGAGAAATATCCAGCAGTCTATTTATTTGCGGTCAACGGTAGTATTAGTGAATACCTGGCACATTGAAATGAGGACAAAATACTGAATATTAATCCTGCCCAGAGTCTCTCAGTGAAAGACATGCAGTGAAGATCACA